>CM063591.1:11231984-11252911 GCA_032356905.1 Salix exigua | reverse complement strand
ATGAGGAAAGTCTTTTCTTTTTTTATAGAAAAAATCTCCTAATGTCTGATTGGGAGTGTGATTTTAATTATTTTTTAAAATATTTTTTGTTCAAAAATATATTATAATTATTTTAAAAAAAACATTTTTAAGATTAGCACATAAAAAGATCTAAAAATACCAAAATTTGTTAAGTTAAACTTAAAAATAAAAATAATTTTTTTTTCAAAAACACTTTTAAAAAGCACTACCAAACAGCCCCTTAAAAAATCTCTCTCGAATCTCTTTATAGGAGCAAAAATCGTTGTCGTTTTCCTTTCCCTTTCCCTTTTCTCCCTTAAAAAACATTGCAATCCCATGCTTTTGTTTTGTTTAAGATCTCAAGATCGCGCTCCTTTTCCTTAGAAAATGAAAAATAATTTTAGCCTTTCATGTTTTGGGTCATTTGCTCTGATAATTTATGTTTTCTTAACTGATAAATATATTATTAAAAAATAATAAAAATTATATCTCGAAATATCATTTAATAATTTAAATTTTAATGTGAAATTATAATTTAAATTTTTATCTAATAATTTAAATTTTTAAACAGTATGATTGTTTTACTATATAATAAATGGAGCATGCCTAGTTCTAATAGGGGAATGTCATTGATCTCTAGAGGTCATGACTTCAAAGAAGTTCGAGCGATAATGCAGTATGAAATTATGAATATGGACGGTGGAATATGAGAAATTAAAGTTTGAAAAATAGATGACATGCTTATATTTCTAAACGTTGACTTGTGGTGGCTAAGATTCAAGAGTTCAGAAGGAAGAGGGATATCCACTCGTAGGGAAATCCAACTATAAAGTGGATGCTGGAGGTGTGGTTGGACTTTTTCTTGGAAATATTTTTTATTTATAAATAAATTAAAATAATATATTTTTATTTTTTAAAAAAAATCAGTACATGAAAATGATCTAAAATTAATTTAAAATACAAAATAAAAATCAAAAACTTTCAAATTTTTTCAAAAATATTTTTAAAACACAATGATAAACATGACACAAATAATGATGATTAAAAATTGTCTATATAAGTTGGATATATATATATATATATATATATATATATATATATATATTAAATGGATATTGAAAAGATAATTGCCTACACCTCCTTGTTAATTTTTTTTTTATTAAAAACAACTCATCAAATTATTTTTATATATATTTGTCCGCAATACAAAATTTTCATACCAAAAAATATTAAATATTTAAATATTAATTAAAATCTTTAACTAAGCTGGCTTTTCCAATAATTCAAGTTTTTTTTTTGAGTTTTTAAAAATGAACAAAATGTTAACAGATTTTATCTAAAAAATATTTAACAAAGTTATAATATTATACTCAAAAATATTTATATTATATATAGTTATATTTTACTAAATAAGTTATATGCAAATAGATAATAATTTTTTTCAACATTACAGTTTTTATTAGTGATCACATAGTTATATATATATATAATTATTTTTATAGTATAATTAAAAATTAAAAATTATTTTCTAATTTATTCTTTTATAATATTAAAAAATATTTTATAAAAAAATACTTTACAAAGAAGACTTATCCACTCTCATATAATATGGCTTGTCTGGAATCGACAAGAGCTGTAGAAGTTTTGTGAGAAAGCGGACCACAGTCGCAACATAGGGCAGAAAAGGTACACAAAATGGACAGCCACTTGTGTGATTGGGTGAGAAAGTTGCACCGGCCATGGATCCGCATGGCCCGTTGACTTTCGCAGGCCTAAACAGCTGGATTAGATTGACCATTCACTGGAATCGACGGAACTAGTGCCTGTTTGGAATGCGGTAGAGATGTTTTTTTAAAGTTTTTTTTTCAAAATATTATATCAAAATAATTTTATTTTTATTTTTAAAATATTATTTTTAACATTATCTTATAAAAATAAAAACTAAATTTTTTTAATTTAAATAAAAAATAAGAAAAACGTTTTTTTTAATTTTTCGAAATTATTTTTAAAATAACCCCACCTAGCCACACTTTTGTTTCATTACATTTGTACTTTACTGCCTTCTTTATGCTAATCTTTTCCAGCTTTTCTCCTTAAAGGCATCCTGGCTTTTTATGCTAGTCTATAAAGTGATAAAAACCGGCCTATTTATTTTTACTTTTCAAATTGTTTTTTTTTAATCTTTATTTTTAAAAATTAATTTATTTTAGTATTTTTAAATCATGTATATTTTATGTCAAAAAATATTATCTTACTATATTTTCAAATAAAAAAATACTTTAATAAATAATTTTATATACTCTCAATATATTGTTTTTATGTAACCAATAAAAGTTTTAGAAACCATTTAAGAAAATATTTAGATTCATATTAAATTCCAATTTGGCATTGCGTTTCAAAATGTTTTAAGAATATTTTAAAAAAGAATATATTTTTATTTTTTACTATAAATTAAAAAATTAATATTTTTAAATTATTTTCCGATGCTAATATCAAAAATAATTTATAAAAAATAAAAAAAAATCATTTTAATGTATTTTTTAATGAAAAACATTTTAAAAAACAATGTCAACAATACTATCAAACAATCACTAACATAATACCAAAAAATGAAGTTTTTTTTCTATGCGGATGCCGAAAGGTTAATTTAGGGTTAATTACTATCTTATGTGGTGTTCTAGCAAGTGCTGTTAAAACTATCTCATCGAGATCATTTTAATAATATCACGTGTCAAAATCAAAAATAATAGCACAAAACAAACTTGAATCAAATGGTAAACATTTATAAAAGGGTCAGGTAAAAAACAAATCACACATTAAAAGAATAATGATCGAGTTGAAAAGCATAATATATTAAAAATTTAAATTGAATGACTAATTTGAAAGGAAGTAAAACTCTTATTAAAGAGTTAAGGATAAAAATAATAAATCAAAATAAGAATCAAAACACAAATACTAAAAATAAAGAAGACCAATTTTCAATTTCTCAGGGGAGAGAAAAAAACAAAAACAAAATGTCAAATAACGAAAAACTATCAAATCATCAATGACATGCATCATACTTATTAGAGAGGATACAACGATACATCTAAACACATTGGACGAACAAGTTTAATTATTGGGAGGCGTTGCATGCACTAGTGTGTAAAACACACCCATTAACAAGTTTTTAAATTTGAATATATTTTTATTTTGGTAGAATAAAAAAAAATCCTTAGATTGAAGATTTGTTATTTTGTCTGAAAGAGAAATTTTAGTAATCTAACTATAATCTAAATTATAAAAACTTGATAATTCCTTTAGACTAATGGCACATGAGGACAATTGTTATATGAATAGGAGGCAAAATAATAATCTCATAAAAAACATTTTCATCAACACTCATTTTGTAAAACATATAAAAAAATGTTTAGATGTTGCTAATATTTTTTATAGTTGAAAAAAATTTAAATTATGTGGTGGCTAACCATATATGATCTATTTTCACTTGAGAGGTCTAAAAGAACTCAAATGACTGATAAAAATATAGTTTGACTAAAAAAAAATTTAAGAAGATAATATTGATTGATTTAGATCAACAAGGGGTAACATACAAATTTCATGATCCAAGTTATGAGATCATGATAATATAGTGTAAATAGAATCAAAACAAATTATGAAATTTAATTCTTAATTAATCCAATGTTGAAAAAAAATCAATTAAAAAAAGGAAAACAATTGACTTGAGTTAACCTGTCAAACCATCAACCTAGGTCATGAGATTAAGACCATGTAAAAAGAAAATCAAAATAAATTATAAAGTTCAATTCCAATAAACCTAATATTAAATGATGAAATTAAAAAATAACATAAAAGATGATTTGAGTCAATTAGTTAAGCATATGAACAAAGTCATGAGATCAAGACAAGCTCAAAGAAACAAATTGATTTAATTCGAGTTAACCCGCCTAACTTGACCCTAATCATGAGATTGATATAGCCTATCAAAATAAAAATTTAAGCCAAATTTCCAACCAACCCTGATCATGTTGAATGATGAATTTTGAAAGAAAAAAATCAATTAAAAAATAACATGAGAAACACCATGAGTCAATCCAGGTTAAACTGTATGATTATATCCAATATTCTTAGGTCATAAAACTAGAATAACCATATAAAAAATAAACTAAAAACAAGTCGTGAAGCCTAATTTCCACACAAACACAATATTAAATTATAAAAATAGAGGGAAAAATCAATTAATAATAATAAGAAAAAACAAATCAACTCAGTTAACTCGTCAAACTTGTAACAAAAATCATGAGATTGAGACAACCTTATATAAAAACAAATCAAATATTGAAGTATTGATGACTAATATCATGAGATCATGGTAATGTCACGGAAAAAATAAAAAAAATGATCTGATTTCACTTGGGCTGGCCTATCAAACCTATGACTTTAGTCATGAGACCATAATAAATATATACAAATCAAATTATAAAACTTAGTCCTTGATTGGCCTAATGTTGAATCATGAAATTAAAAAAATAAATATGAAAAAACAACTGGAGTAAACTTACACTAACCCATTAACCATTATTCAAGGTTATGAAGTCAAGATAACCTTATATAAAAAAGGATAACAAATCATAAAATCACAATTCTCAACCAGCGCAATATTAAAGGATGGAACCAGAAAAAAACCAATAAAAAAGGAATAAAATTTGGAGTCCATCAAGTTAACCTGTTTAATCTATGACCCATCCAATAAAAAAATCCATTGATAAATGATAAAATTAAAAAAAAAACATATACTAAAAAAAATCAATTGAGAAAGAGGAAAAAAACCAAGTTAATCGGGTTAACTCGCTAAACCGTGTGAATTAATACAATCTAACTTGGTAGCCTTGACAGGTTTAAAGACAACCTGAATAACGATAAATATATAGTTTAAGTCACAAGAAATTATTAAAATGAATTGTTTTTAATAAATTTTTAGATAACAACATATTGGATCGATTCGGGTCAATTTCTGTTAATGCATTAATTTGCATTAAAAGATCATGGTAACCCTATAAAAAAATAAAATAAATCATGAAATTTAATTTTCAATAAACTTGATGTTGAAGGATGAATGTGAAATACATAAATAAAAAAAGATCCAAATAAATAATCAAGGTCTATTAAGGTTAACTCGTGAGATTTGTAATTTAGGTTACAAGAACAAGATAAATAAATAGAAAGCAAATGAGAACAAATTAAAAGTTAAGTTAAATTCTCAATTAATTCAATTTTAAAAGGTGAAATTAATTAAAAAATGGCATAAAAAATAAGTCGAGTGAACTAAGATTAACCCATCAAACCATGATCAAAGTCACGAGATAAGAATAATATTATAGAAAATAGACCAAAATAAATGAAGCCTAATCCCCATCGATCTAATTTTAAATGATAAAATTATAAAAAATCAAATGAAAAGAATACTTGAGTCAAACTAGTTATCTTGTTAACCACACGGTACAGCCCATGAGTATGAGACTACCTCATTAAAAATATATTAAAAAACTCAATCTAAAATAAAATTTTATGTTGAAAAAAATGTAATTAATTTTAAAAAAATAAAAAAATAAAAAAATATTTTTTTTAGTTAATGTTGCTATGCGAGCAGGGTGCACTAAAAACCCATCTTCCTCTAGTTTTTTTTTTTTGTAAGTAAATTAGAAAGAAAACTAAAGAAAATAAAAAAATACATTTCAAGTAAATAATAATATATAAAGACGGATACAAGGGTGCAAGCACACATCTAACCAATCTTGCAGCCTCATTTTTTTTTATTGTTATTATTATACAAGAGAAAAAAGGAGTAGAAGAGAAGTCAATATTTTTTTTTACAATCAAAAAGGTTAGTGTAATACAAAGATCCTGTTTAACATTGCATTTTAATTATTTTTTGAAAAAAAAATATTTTTTATTTATTTTAAATTAATTTTTTCAGTGTTTTTAGATCATATATTGATATCAATAATAATTTTTAAATAATAAAAATTCATAATTTTAATATATTTTTAAATAAAAAATATTAACGAGAAAACCGTTTTTTCTTGTTCTTGTTTTTCACAAGGTTAGTTTTTCTTTAGCAACTCAAATAAATCATACCACGTGGGCCAATATTAAAATTGATTGTGGATATTATCACTCCCAATATACTATGGGCCGGCAATTTGTATATACTGGGTCACATAATACTGGAGTGGATCTTGGGCCAGCCACCCAAACAAAAAAATTTGAAAAACATTTTAAAAATATGCCCACGATACCCCTTTCCCACGTATTAACTTCCCACGCACACTTTGCAATGACACATCAAGCAACAGAAAGTCAAAAACCGAAATAACTTCCCTTCAAAAGGCCAACGCTCCATCTCTACCACGTGTCCTTCTCCTATTGCCTGCTTCTTTCCCTTTCCCCCGTAAGCAACAAAAGGCCCAAACCCACCGTAAAGAGTTAAGACTGTTAGATAAGTCCCCCATCCCCTTCTATACGTACACTACCCTATTTACGACCATTCATGGTCCTTATAGTTTGTATTCCTGACGACATTGAACCCTTTACTTTATAGGAACCTTTTCTATGACTTTCTAAAATCTTCATGATTTTCTTGTGGGAAATTAATCCTGAAGAGTGAAGACTTTGACATGACCCAACTGATTCATCACTAGCCTTCAACAGGATCCATTCAATCGTGCTTTGAATATCATAAGATCTGACAATATTTTCATCTTACTTTTACAAATTAAAATACTGGTTTGCGATATTTTATTTTATTTTTACTGGAATTGAGTGAAATTAAGACGATATACCACTAGATCTCCGTTTTAATGTTGAAAACAAAGGACTGGATCGATAAAAAAAAATATAAGTAGAGAGTCTAATATGATATAGTCTAAAGAAGAGAGACAAATCGGACTAAATAGTAAAAATGGATTCTTGAAGGATGATAGTATATGTATCTTATCTCATAATAATCCAAGCAATCCGTCTCAAAATACGATACGGATTCATATATTTATATTTTATACCTATAAGAAATAATAATGATAACAATAAATAAAAAAACAAAAAACAAAAAAAGCAGGTATCGTTTTCTATATAAAATCTCTCTTGAGTAGAGCGTTGGCCATAATTCGACAATGGCTCTCAACTGCTCTCTGTTTGTCATCCTCTCTCTCTTTATCTCCGCGGTTTATGCGGACACACTCAACGGTGATGATCCCTTGATCAGACAAGTAGTGGACGGCCAGGATACATCTTCATCAAACCTGTTAAACGCAGAGCAGCATCACTTTTCGCAGTTCAAGAGTAAATTCAAGAAATCCTACGGTTCACAGGAAGAGCATGATTACCGATTCTCGGTGTTCAAGGCTAATCTGAGACGCGCGGCGCGTCATCAGAAATTGGACCCAACGGCGAGTCATGGAGTGACTCAGTTCTCCGATTTGACTCCGGCTGAGTTTAGAAAGCAGGTTTTAGGGTTGCGCAGGTTGAGGTTGCCTAAGGATGCGAATAAAGCTCCGATTTTACCTACCAGTGACTTGCCTGAGGATTTTGATTGGAGAGATAAAGGAGCTGTTGGTCCTGTTAAAAACCAGGTCTTTTTTTTTTTTTATCTTGATTTTGTTTTTAATTGTAATATGGTGGTTTTTGTTTTTCAAGGATGAGTTTTTAGGTGGGGGAGCCAAGTGTTGACTTAAATTAAATTTGTCGATTTTTAGCGGCTATCTATTTATTGGTGATTTATCTTTGTGGGGCTATCAAGGTTACCATTAACGGTGATGTTGATTTTGTTTTGTTGGGTTCAGGGTTCGTGCGGGTCATGCTGGAGTTTTAGTGCCACAGGAGCTTTGGAAGGTGCCCACTTTCTTGCAACTGGAGAGCTTGTTAGCCTAAGTGAGCAGCAGCTTGTGGATTGCGATCATGAGGTGTGATTCTTTGCAGCTAGTTTTTTAAGTTATTAATTATTCATGTTTCATGATTTTTTTAAATAAATGCACTTGACGATTTTGGGTACTTGAAGCGTGATTCATTGTTCTATAGTGATCTAGACTTAGAGTAAACATGCTAACTTTGATGATTGCTGTTTATTTTTGGTATTGATATCCATTTTTTATTGAAGGTTCTGGCAAGTAAGAAAAAAAGTTTGTTTGCTATGTTACTGGAGTCACTGTCGGTTGTTTGTTTTCATGTTGGAGAGTTCATTCGATTAATTAGACTTGCAGATTTTTTGTTCTCTAAACCTCGCAGCTTCTTGCTGATGGTTCAATGTATGCAGAAACTGCTTAATTTGACATTTGCCTGGAATGAATATCATTTTGATGAGAAATAAAGAAGATAACATGCTTTTTTAGGAAGGTGGTTAATAGGTTAGTTTTTTTGTGCTCTCTAAATTCAGCTCATGCCTATATGCAGTGTGATCCAGAAGAACCAGGTTCTTGTGACTCTGGATGCAATGGTGGGTTGATGAATAGTGCCTTTGAGTACACTCTCAAAGCTGGTGGTCTTATGCGTGAGGAAGACTATCCTTACACTGGTACTGATCGTGGTGCTTGCAAATTTGATAAGAACAAGGTTGCAGCAAGAGTGGCCAACTTTAGCGTCGTTTCCCTTGATGAAGATCAAATTGCTGCAAATCTTGTGAAAAACGGACCTCTTGCAGGTTGAGTTTTATTGGTTTGAGTGATTATGTTTCTTTTGACGCCCACAATTGTAGTGTTTAGTTGTGTATAAGTCTTTGCTTTGCTCTAATACAGTGGCCATCAATGCTGTGTTCATGCAAACATACATTGGAGGAGTGTCATGCCCATACATCTGCTCAAGGAGGCTTGATCATGGAGTGCTGCTAGTGGGGTATGGTTCAGCTGGCTATGCTCCTGTCAGGATGAAGGAAAAGCCATACTGGATCATCAAGAACTCCTGGGGAGAAAAGTGGGGAGAGAATGGATTCTACAAGATCTGCCGGGGTCGCAATGTTTGCGGAGTAGACTCCATGGTCTCAACTGTTGCTGCTGTGCAGACCATCTCCCAGTAGGATGCAAATCCTAATTTGCTTTACTTTGGGTCTCTGTAAATAAGATACAACCAAATCATAGGATATTGAATTTCTTTGAAATTTCCTATGTCTTGGGTCTGCAAATGCAGCTGTACTATGCTGTTTGTCTTTCTAGTGCGCAATCAATCCTTTGAAGACTTGCAATGCTAATCTTTTGTCATCTCTTTTGTTGTGGCAACACGTGTATCATGTCACCATAGTGCCTGAGAAAATATTCTTTATGGAACCAGTTCAGTCGACAACCCTGTATTAGAAGACAGCAGCTCGTTGCTTGTGATCATGAAGGATTCATTGCCAACAGTGACTAGATAATTAGTATTCATCAGATTCTCGACATCCCCCCGGAATGATTATAAACATGCTAATGAACACGGCATCAGGGAAACTTGATTTCTGCAGATGCCATCAGCTCTCCAAAATGGCCGTGGTACTGCAAAACAAGCAAATTAATGACAAGTTACTACAGAAAATCAAGACTTCTTCGTGTCATTAGCAATAACCAACAGCAATCAATCTACTCTAGTACTGTATAAAATTGTATTCGTTTCAAGAAAATTATTTTTTAATGTTTTCAAATTCTTTTAATATTCTAATATTAAAAATAATATTTGAAAAGAAAAAAATATTATTATAACACACATCAAACAAAACAAAACAAAAAACCTTAGATCTAGTTTGGTTCCGGAGGGTTTGTGAGATTGTTGTCAAGCCTTTCAGTAAAATGTAAGAGAATAAATTTTATAAAACCATACATTTTATGTGTGGATGTCAAAGTTTCTTTATTTTTTAGTTCATTTGAATCTACAACTTCTTATGTCATTTGAGCTTACAAGTATTTATGTATATTCGTCTATAAATAAGTGTATTGTTGAGAGAAGATATAACATTTATATGTATGTAATTATAATTTTATATGAAATAAGAGTGTTATCTCTTCATTCCCTCAATTTCTATTATTTTTGTTTATCCTATTAACTCTTTATTGAGTATATTGTATGCTTTAAAATATATAGTTCCATAAAACATTATAAGCACAAGTTGCTCAGCTTTTGTATCTTGAAGCACAATCATTTTGGTTTGTTCATAAAAAAGTAAAAGGTATGATTATCTCTTATACTCATTTCAATACAAGTTTAAGTAAGATTTCTTCAAATTTTATCTACCATTCTATTTATTACTGTTTAAATTTTGTATTTATAATTTTGCAAATCGTAAGTATACTATGTGTTTATTAAAAAATCTTGTCCTTGTTGGACTTGCCTATTTTATTTACATTAAAAATTCTACTGTATATTTACAAATTTGATATATAGACTAGAAACCTTTAACTTGCATACTACTAGTCTAAAGTAAGGCGAGATACCTTTTATGGTTGAGGTATAACAACGCCATATACCATTTTTGTTTTGATAATTTGATCTTACTATGTTTTTTTTTTCATTGTATTTTTGTGAATTTCTTTATATTGTTATTTTCTCATTTATCATGGATTCTTGATGTCAAAATTCATTTGAATGTCATGGGTCTTGAAGACACCATTATAAATGATAATGAAGCATCTAGTTGAAATAAGACATACCATGCTTGTTTATACATCATCATCTCTATGAGGAGTTGAAAATAGAGTATCTCACAATCAAAGATCCTTTTATTCTTTGGCAAAATCTGAATGTCATGTATATCCTGCTAACATCGCCCATCAAATTGAGGTTGGGTGAGCCAAAAGCATCAATTTGCCTTCAAGAAACTAATGGTGTTAACGAGTCAGGGACTTGGTAAACACATCAGCAATCTGTAGGTCGGTGGAGATATGGGGAAGAGAAATAACATGAGAATCCATGACCTCCCGAATCGAATGACAATCTACTTCGATATGTTTAGTGCGCTCATGAAAAACAGGATTGGTGGCAATCTGGATAGCACTCGTGTTGTCAGCATGGAGAAGAGTAGGAAAGGACTAGGGAAATCCAATTTCTTCAAGGAGACCGTGAAGCCAAACAACCTCTGAGCAAACAACTGACATGGCCTGATATTCAGACTCAGTCGAGGATTTGGAAATGCGATCTTGTTTCTTGCTCTTCCAAGAGATCAAGGATTCACCAAGAAACATACACTAACCGGTGACGAAACGACGAGTATCAGGACAATCAACCCAATCAACATTGCTAAATGCAACACCTTAATAGACCCAACCGGGTAGAATAAGCCATGGTTGGAAGAACCAAAGAGATATTGAATAATGCAACAAACCGTGACCAAATGTAAATAATAGGGAGATTGCATAAATCGAATGACTTGCTGAACAACAAAGGATATATCTTGTCGAGTAATAGTAAGATAATTCACACTGCCGATTAGTTGCCGATATAAAGTCGAGTTCGGTAGAAGATCACCTTCATCACATCAAAACTTAACATTCACCTCCAAATGAGTATCTACGGGAGAAGATCCCTGAAGACCAGCCAATGCAATCAAGTCCCGAGTATATTTCTGTTGGTGCACATAGATACCAGAAGAATAAGAACGAACCTCCAAACCCAAAAAATAAGTAAGAGAACCAAGATATTTCATATGAAAGCAATCCCAAAGATGCTGCTGAAGTTGACCAATCAATAAAGAGTTAGTGCCGATAATGACTATCATCGACATACACAAGGAGAAGAACACAACAAGTAAAGGTGGTGCAAAGAAATAAAGAGGAATCATAATTGCTTGGCACAAAGGAGAAGTGGAGCAAGGTAGTGCGAAATTTACAAACTAGGTGCGGTGAGCTTGCTTTAAGCCATATGAGGATCGCTTCAATTTACACACAACTGACAAAGAAAAGGAGACCAAATCTGGTGGAGGTGCCATATAAATATCTTCTTTAAGATCACCATGGAGAAAAATATTTTTGACATCCATTTGATGAAGTGGCCAACCCTAGAAAGCAACAATGACAATAATAGTGCGTATTGTAGTCATCTTCATAATCCACACCATATTCCTGTGTATTTCCAAGAGCAACCAAGCGTGATTTACAACGATCGAGAGTGTCATCAGAGCGAAGCTTACTAGAATACACCTATTTGCACCCAATGAGCTTAATTGTTAGAGGACAAGGAATAAGATCCCATGTATGGTTATCCTGAAAAGCTCAAAGTTCCTCCTACATGGTTGTTTGCCAACACTCATGCTGTACATTATAAGTAACATAATGGAACAAGTGTTTTAGATAAAGTAACAGAAAAACCATACCGATCAGGAGGATAGGAGACCCTTGTAGAGTGCTGAAGAGCAAGCGACTCAGAAGCAATATCAGGTGATGGGTTAGTCGTCAAAAGAGGTAAAGTTGGTCGACGACGTTCATACACAATTTTAGGTTTGAATAGCTTAAAGATGACATGTCCTCAAAATGAGTAAGAAGTGGAGCAACCGAGGAAGATTGAATAGGAGTAGAGAAAAAATTATTAATTTTCAAATAAAACAACATATCTAGAGATATAAAATTTATCACAACTTTAGATCATAACAAACAAAACCTTGAGAAATAATGTACCCTAAAAACACATATTTAGCAGATTGAGCAAGAAGTTTGTGTCGCTCAGGAGAAAGTAAATGAACAAAACAAACACTACCAAAAGTATGCAAGGCATGATAGTTAGGAGTCTTATGATTTAAACATTAGAAAGGGGAATCAAAATTCAACACCTGGGGTGGTAAGCGATTGATTTGATAAACTATAATAGACAAAACTTTAACCTAGAATTTAGATGGAATAGATGACTCGAGCAATAAGGTTCCAGTGATATCCAAAAGATGACAATTCTTACGCTTAACAACCCCATTTTATTGTGGTGTATATGGACATGAATGACATGCGAGAATGTCTGTCTTCTGTAAAAAAACATGAGAATCATATGACATGTATCCCCCCCCCAATTAGATCATAACACCTTAATACTAGTAGAAAATTGAGTCTCAACATAGGCAAAAAAATGATTTGAAAACCATAAAGACCTCAAATTTGGAACGAAGAAAATATACCTTAGTAAACCTATTGTAATCATTAATAACTATCATAATATATGTAACGACCTCAATTTTATATATATATATATATATATATATATATATACCATATGTGTTATATATATATATAACACATATGGTACCGGAAATCAGCGAACCTGATTACCTCACATCATCAGAATACCATCCATACAATCAAATTTCATTAAAAGTGGATCTTACATAAACATGTAGTATTATGGTGGTATAATTAGAAATTCATATTAAAAATATACATACAAGGACATGAGGTTGCATTCCTATAATACTAATAGCCATTACAAATTTACACAAAAGGGTCTAATAAAAGTTATGTGTTCGAGTGCATTGATTAACACCAAATACATTATGATTTAGAATGCATCTACATGGTTCCTTGCAAAAGTAAGTTCTTGTGTATCGGGTTCCTTAGACATCTCGTGGATGTGACATCCCTACAGAAATACAAAACATTTAAGAAAATATAATTACTTAATGATAATTATAATGGTAACTAAATGATCTTGCGATTCATGGGAGGCATTAACATTCATAATTTCTTCATGTACTTGGTACAAATAGCTTATAATGCATATAAATGCATCAATTTAACAATAACATGTCCCGAGACAATAACGTGTCTCAAACACTAACGAGAATGAGTCAAACAAGAATGTAACCCTTAAAATCAATCTTGATCCAATCATCCTGGGTTTATAAAATCTTAAACATCTTCCTCAATATAACCATAATTAATAACCCTTCTATCCTCTTAAGGCATATTTACTGAGGTTAATCGTTCATTCACCCTGGTCATTCTTTTCAGATGCCATTAGCCAACGATAATCAATCATTCATCCCGTTCATCCATTCGGATGCCATTAGCCGAAGCTAATCAATTATTTGTCCCGGTCATCCATTCGGATGCCATTAGTCGAAGCTAATCAATCATTCTTGTGGTCATCAATTCGGCTGCCATTAGCCGAAGCGAATCAATCATTCATGCCGGTCATCCATTCAGATGTCATTAGTCGAAGCTAATCAATCATTCATGCCGATCATCCATTCGGATGCCATTAGCCAAGCTAATCAATCATTCATGTCGGTCATCTATTGGGATGCCATTAGTCGAAACCAATTAATTGTTTATTCACATTTAAGCATTCAACAATCTAATATAAACTCTATCGCATTCGAATAATATTTAACTTAAAATACTTCTTACGCGTGGTATAAAAAAGAGGTGTAATTCACCTACCTGCTCTACTTCAGGTTGTTCTTGTCTTGACGATTGTTCAATCCCGACTACACCGCTCATGACATACTTATCCACAAAAATCAATATATTTCTATTTTCAATTTCACATTCATCACCATACATTTTTTCAACAAAATCACACATTGAACCCATAAATTTCAACACATAATCCCTCAATAAAATTCCAACTGAAAACACACATTAAACCCATAAATTTCAGCACATAATCATTCAATAAAATCCTAACAAACCACACATTATAACCATAAATTTCAGCATATAATCCCTCAACAAAATCCCAACAAAATTACACATTGAAACCATAAATTCCAACATATAATCCCTCAACAAAATTCCAACCGAAAACACAACATAATCATTCAATAAAATCCTAACAAACCACACATTATAACCATAAATTTCAGCATATAATCCCTCAACAAAATCCCAACAAAATTACACATTGAAACCATAAATTCCAACATATAATCCCTCAACAAAATTCCAACCGAAAACACAACATAATCATTCAATAAAATCCTACAAACCTGCTTTGAAACGAAACATTGTAATAGCAATAAATCCCAATTAAATCAAAAATTATCAAATACCAACGGTTAATATGTATAACAATCCATTATATAAAACATATTCAAATTGCAGGGTCTTTCAACGGTTGGATCTACCAAGATCGGAGTTAAACTGGAGACTAACCTTATACTAGAAAGCTACTGTTAAGCATCAATATCTCCTTGTTGAAGTGTACCATTCTCATCTCCACCGTTCAGAACATGAATAACCCTCATATGCACCACATAACCAAATTTCCGATTGATCCAACGGTGCAATAAAGGCAAACTAGTCGGCAACTCGATCTGTCCAAAAACAGATTTAACTATATTGTTCAAAAGCTTACACTTCTCTACCAGAGCAATACTAGGCTAATCCCTCCGGTGAAAATGGAGTAACAAGTAAGGTTCACAACATACCAAAAGCTCAGAGAAATCCAAATGTGGACGGAGGAGAAACTAGCTGGCGACTCTGACGAGTTTTAGGGGATTTTCCAGAAATCTTCAGATGACTGGATTTCTCAAATGGCTTACACGAATAACAATCCTCGCGGTCAGAAGTTAGATAATGGTGGCAGGAGGAGATATCGGTCTCTGAGTACCACCCCTTCTTATCTTTTTCTCTCTAACCTCTCTCTAACTTATCTCCTCCCCTTAAATGCACAAATGATGCTCCCATTTCTTTTAAATGTATATTTTTACCTCACCTCTTATCTTCTTATAATTTAAATCATAATCTTTTATTTATTTCAATTTCACCCTCCCTTCAACTTATTTTATTTCTCTTTTAATTTAACACTTAATTTATTTTCTAGGATTTACAATATACTTATAACAAGCATGAGAAAGAATTGGTGTAGGACCCCAAACATCACTATGGATAATATCAAAGCATTCTGTAGCATGACTGTCATGGGAAGGGAAGGGAAAAGTCTTACTCTTGCCCAATTTATATGTAGAACAATTAATCAAAGCATCATGAGAAGAAAAATTAATTTTATTCCCTAATAAAAAAGAATTCAATAATCAAGATAAAACAATAGAATTCAGATGGCCTAAACATTTGTGCCATACACCACTTTGATTTTGAATAGTAGTACAAGCAAAAGAGAGACAACTAGTAATGGAAAAATGCAGCGAAAATAATCTCCCAACTTAGGCTTCTTCATGATTATCCTACACAAGATAACTATTATGAGAAAAATGTACATTATAATTATCATCCACCAGTTGATCGACCAAAATAAGGCTAGTAGATAATTCAAGTGATACAAATACACTCTTGATAGTTGGATCAATATCTCCAACCTTAGTAATAGGTATATGAACACCATTAGCAACCTAAAATTGTGATGAACTGAGGTACTTACGTACAGTTTTAAGTTTGCTGGATGAGTTGGTCATATGATTTGAGGCAGTAGAATCAAAAAGCCAAAATTTAGGATTGAAAGTAGTATCTTGTAGCCCCAAGGCCAAGAAGGTTGTGAGGATCATCTGCTGCACCATTTCTGGAGTAAGAGGACTGGTTACAGCTAATGTGGAAGGGTTGTCGGATACCACTACTGAAAAAGTATTTACCTGACAGATTTGGGGATGAGTGAAGCAATCTTTGATAATATGGCCTTACTGTTTGCAATAATTACATAACTTCTTTATGTAATTAGCTGTAATATGTCCATACTCTTTGCAGCTATAGCACTAAACATTACCCATATTGCGGCCCCTTCCTTTTCCCTGAGTTGCAAAGGCAACTGTAGCTTAATTGTCTTGCCTGAAGTTGTCTTGTGTAAAAGACGTTGTTTTTGTTGAAATTCACGGATTAAGGCAACTATGCACCTAAAGGGAATTTGGTGCAAATACAATAAATAATGCAATTTTAAAATTAATTACTTTAAAGTAAAGAGATAAGGGAGAGAGATTGTTAACTCGGGTTTTTAACGTGGTTCGGCAAGCCTACGTCCACGACTCAAGTACCAACCTGTACTTGAGTATTGTACTCTCTTACTAAACCAAGTAACAAGATTACAATTTTCCCGCTTGATGAATCCACACCAAGACTTTACACCACTTGAAGATATACCCTCTTCAAGATTTTCCTTTTCCACTTAAAGATGTCTCCTCTTCAAGATTTTCCTTGGTGATGTTCCTCACCAACTCAACTCTCAAGAGTTTCACAATGGTTGTTTTTTTAAAACAACAATACACTCTTAATAGTGTGGATATTACAAATGAAGATCTATGATCTCTTTCTCTCACTTAATAGCACTTAGGATATTTGAAGGTGTTTAAGTGTAGTGAGAATGAGAAATACTCTTTATGTTAAGATATGAAGATTTAAATACAAATATGAGTATAAATGAGGATTGATGATATGAAGGTGTTTATGCACTTCTAATTGCCTCACTATAAGATATGAAAGTTGTGTGTCGATTTTGTTTTGCAATTAAGAGGCCTATTTATAAGTTTCAAAAAAAACTAGCCGTTAGAAACTAGCCGTTTATAGCCATTAGAAACTAGCCGTTTATAGCCGTTTGAAACTAGCCGTTTATAGCCATTTGAAACTAGCCGTTTGAATGCAACTGTCATATCAAGCGGTCGACCGGTTCACAACGGATAACCCAAGCGGTCGATCGGTTCAGCTCAAAAGGCAATTTGTCTTCCAAGCGGTCGACCGGTTCACTTGGTAACCCAAGCGGTCAACCGGTTCATGCAGAAAGATAATTTTAACAAATTATCTTTTCTGAATTTCTTGAACCGATTGATTATGACTTAATCCTATCATCATCAAATCCTTTTAATGCATGCAATGTGAAGTGTGTGAGTTCATTTTAATTTGTGCTATCAAGTTAGAAATTGAGATTTACATAAAGCACTGAAATGAACACTTATTCCAAGTCTTTGCTTGCTTGCATCTTGGACTTCCTGGAGTGATTTCTTCGTGTACTCCCTTATGCTTGTTGATGTGTTCTTTGTATAGTACCTGTTCACAACTTAATCTCATCCAGGCATATTATTAGTCCATTTTCTTTTTATTGTTATCATCAAAATATGTAAAGCATACAAAGTATGACATTATATGTCAACAGATTCTTCCAGTAGTAGTTCCCCAAAACAAACATCCAAGGAGGGTGATGAATCTTGGTTCATTAGATTAGAACGAGTAATCTCAAACTCAGATCTTAATTTAATTAAGAATTGGTCCTGTTAGCTTTGCTCATAAACCTGTTGAACAATAAAGAGAGATTCAACTGATATTTGGACATAAATAATATTAATATATTCTTCTCACAAGTTCTAAAAACTAGAGTAATAATCTTGAATAGAGAGATTGAATTGAGCATAATTAGATATTGTTTTCTAATTGAAAACGTCTAGCATTGTTGTCTTGGTAGTAAACCTTATTCCAAATGAAGACATAGTTTTTTTTTTGTTTTAAATGGTCTTAGATTAAGTACAATAAGAGGATCAATTGACCCTAAAATCCAAGACATCGCCCGAGCATCTTTGATATTTCATTGAGAAAACTTTGACGCATTTGTGGGAGCCAAATCAGTTCCATCCACATGACCCTATAATTCTTTCCTCGTAATAAATATTTGGAACTGGAATTCTCAGGTTGAGTAGTTCTTTCTAGTAAACAGAACACCAAACAGGTCAGGATTGCTTGATGTCATTATTTTAGATAAATCCCACAACACAACTAAGAAACTCTAACTGAAAACTAAGAAATTGAGAGCCCAATGTATCTAAGACTGATCAAGAAACTGAGAGGAAACCGAGAGGGGGACGAACAAGATTTTGTAATGTAATTACAGGGGTGAGACTCTGATACCATAACAAATTGGCTGAATAGAAACTAAATGACCCCTCTCTTGAGTGTCTTGTCTATTAAATAGGAAGAAAACAAATTTACATGCCCTAGCTATAATTTCAAGCTAAGTATGGAAACATAAGTATCCTATTAAAACACTACTATTTACAACTATATTTCTATGAATATCCTGCTAACACAATATAGAGAACAAGATTATAAAAATATTTTGAATCGATTCATATCTACTTATGACTGAACAAATAATAAACTTTAATGAAAAATCATGAATCATTACCAACATCATACAGACGTGCCGACAGTGTTTCACGCGCACGTGCCTTTCAAGCGGCGAATGCAGAGTTATTTTAACGTGTAAACTATTTGGTCACTATATCACTGGGTGCGCTGCCATGTCCACTGCCTCCCGATTCGGCACGTGTTTTAACGTGAATCGTTGTTGGACAATTTTTAGTTTTTTCTCCCTCCTGTAGCTAGAAAATACATGTAAATTTTTCATGTTTGTGATTGTTAGATTTTAGTCTCTTTTCTTTTGATTGTTAGAAAAATTATGATTGTTTTCAATTGTGCCCTTCAATTATAACTGATTATATATGTCGATTTTCATTCAATCCTTATTCTAATTATTCTTGATTTGTTTTTGGTTCCTTTAAAAAAAATTGTATGCATATTTTAATTTATTGAAACCTAATAAACAGATAGATTTATATCGATTTAAAATTCATATATTTTATTGAAAACTTGCATTTCACAAGAATTTTGCATAGATTTATTATTTTGCTCAACTTTATATTATAATAAAAAAACTCAAACAGAATAGTATTTATATATAAAGAAAACAGAAGGCTCCGGATCAATGAATATAAACCGATCCACAAAACCATGCATTTGGCCATAGCGTTTGAAGCTGCTCATCAGATGAGTGGGTGTAGCACAACCAACCAATTGTTGATAAAAAAAAAAACACATGATACAAGTATACAGACATACTTGCACACACACACACACATGTTTTGTATCAGATGTAAATGTCCAAGTCTAACAAGAAGCAAAATGCCCATACCTTTAATTAGATCTCTCACTGGCAGAATTATTTTCTGTATCCCCATATATTATTTCTGGCAGAATTTTCTGTGCTGAATTTTCCAAGGTAGAACAAGCCATAAATAAAAATGTTTTTTCTTTCTTTAATTTCTATATTATTGTTTGCCAATGAGAAAATAAACCCACACATAAATTGATTTCATTGATGATGAATGAGCCATTTATATTTAGCAATGATTTGCAGAAGAAATTGGTCACATAAATGGATATAATCAAGAGACAATTAGAATGTTCTGAGCCCAAGAAATTGAGCAAACTAGAACAAGAAATTAGTACATAAACTAATTAGCAGATTAATTAATCTCTATTTAATTAAATGAAATGCATGATACAGAATTGAAGATTGTCTGCCAGACATGTGTACAATACTTTAGTCACATTCAAATTTACATCCAGACATCGGCATTCCATTCTTCGAAATACAAGTAAAAGAAAACACCAGAAAAATAATAATAAACTGCAATACAGTTTAATCTATTTATTTCAACCGTGTTTTTCTCTTTATATATATATATATATATATATAAGTCTTTCAGGCATTAACCAGTCCTGCAACTTCATCTGCAAAGAAGACTGAAATCTACCGCGCCTACCTCTCTTATCTATATTGCCATGGCTGCAACAATATAGCTACGTAGAAATAATAGAGAAATGTCATCTTTTCATGCAGGTGGACATTTTGGCTCTCCAGTTAATACCAGTTAACACACGCACACACACCAGTTAATCCAGCTGGGTGTAGCACTGGGAGTATTTATATGTTTTTTTGGTGATACAGTACTAAAAGCTGCTGTATAGTTTAATAAAAAATGACATTGAGTGAAGGTCTGAGCTCTAAGATAATATATATATATATAGGCATAAACTAGCACCCATTAGTTTATACAAGCTAAGGCACATAGGCATAGAATAGCACGGAATCAGCATCTATAATTTTATCCAAATAAATAATCAAATATAGTACATGATTCATATATGTAAAACAATAAATAAATAAATAAATAAGAGGGGTTTCAGAAAGATTGTTTAGCATTTAAGCCAAACACT
>CM063591.1:11001694-11231484 GCA_032356905.1 Salix exigua | reverse complement strand
TTGTTAAATTTGTCACTCCAACGGGGAGAGGCAAATGAAGAGGCATAATGCCTCTTTCAATTTTGGGAACCATCCCCACAGGTTTTGGCCAAAGAGCCAAAACCCAAAATGTTACCGTTGGGGGAGTTTGTGATCGTTGGGGACCGTTGGCATTTTGCCAATAAAAAGTGCTCAGAACACAGCCAATCCAAGCAAAATCAACACAAGCAAAAACACAGCAAACCAACATACCCACAGCAATTGAATTAATTGAAAAATTGCAAAAACAATTACTGTACAGCAAACTCAAACAAGGAAAATTGAAAAAATATCACAAATCCAAAACGTGATGCATCTTCACTTCGTGTCAAATCTTCTGCCCACTGCATCCCATCGGTTTGTTTTCTAACTTAATCTATTTGTTTTTGTTCAAGTAGGTTTTATTTGAGAGGGAGCCGAGGGAGAGAGGGGAAAAGAGTAGAGTGAGAGGGAGAGGGACAGAGGCCAGATGGCCGAGAGGGAGAGGGACGGAGGCGAGATGGCCATGGGAGAGGGATGGAGGCGAGATGGCCATGGGAGAGGGACATGGCCGAGAGGGAGAGGGACGATGGCCGAGGGTCAAGGGGGAGAGGGACGAGGGACAAGCGGGATAGGGAAGAGGGACGATGGCTTTTGTCATGTGGCGCTTGGAAATGAAATGTCGAAAGGGAGAGGGAGAGGGACGAGTGACAGGGATGCCGAGAGGGAGAGGACGACGCATGAAATTAAATGGGTAGAAAGTTAGGGTTTCGTGTGTGGGGGGGGTATATTAGGGAAAAGATGGGTAATAATATTTAGTAAAAAAAATAATATTTTTGATTAATTATGAAATTAATAAATTATGATTTTTTTGATCAATTAGATTAATTACATGTTTTAAATGTATTGTTAAATTTAAATATTGTGTAAATTTTGTATTTAGAATTGTTATGGAGGTAATTAATAATAATATTTAGTAAAAAAATAATTATGCAAAATTGATAGATTACAAATTTGTGAATCAATTAGCTTAGTTACATGTTTTAAATTTACTGTTAGATGTTTAAACTGTGTAAATTTGTGTTTAGAAATGGTGTGCATTTATTCGTAAATAGATATTTTTATTAGTTTTATTAATACTGTAATAAAATTTTAGTTAGATCAACAAGAGCAATAAGACAATGTATTTTTTATGCAGATGGACTCAAATGTGTCTGAACAATTTGATTCTCAACAAAGTGATTTTAATGTTCATATAACTAGAAAATGACAAAGAAGTAAAAACTTCTCACCGGAAGAAGATTGTTTACTTGTATCTGCGTGGTTAAATACTAGCAAAGATCCAATCACGGGAGTTGATCAACAAACTAGACAATTTTGGGCTCGAGTACATGCGTGCTTTGTAGAGAATGGAGGGAACCTGAATAATCGTTCCCAAATAAGCATCTCAAATAGATGGCAAGAAATAAATAGAGAAGTTGCAAAATTTGTTGGGTTTGTTACCCAAATTGAAAATCGTCAACAGAGTGGAACGATTGAAGAATCAAGGGTAATGTTTTATTTTCAACATTTACATATTAAATAAGTTGTTTAACATATTTATTAAGTAACATAGTTTCATTTATTGAATTTGTATTTCCAGCTTAATGATGCTCGACAAATATATGCTGCAGTCGTTGGCAAACGATTTCATCTGGAACATTGTTGGGTTATCTTGAAAAAAGAACCCAAATGACAATTTGAACGCGCAAGTCTTCATCAGAAGTTAAACAAGAAACAAAAAAATAATGGAAACGCAAGTCTAGCTACTTCAACTCCATCAACCGCTGATTTTGTTTTTTTAGGAGAAGACAGTGATATATTTGTTTATCAAAATAGACCAATTGGTCAAAAAGTTGCAAAGGAACAACTTAGACACGAACAAGGAAAAGAGAAAGTTGGGGAGATAACTGTATCAACTAGGTTACATCAATTGAATGAAACCTTTCTTGACATTAAGGAGAAAAAAAACCAAGATAGAAAAATCATGTTGGAGCAAAATGCTTTATTGCTTAAACAAAAGCAAGAGAAACAAGAAATGGAGATTCTGAAGATGGATACTTTTACAATGAATCCATTGGTTGCAGAATATTTTGAAGAAAAAATGATGGAAATTTTGGCAAAAAGGAGGTCCGGTTAATTATGTAGTTAATTTCATTTAATTATGTGTAATGGAATGTCTTTTAATTAATTATGTAAGAACTTATTGATTAAATCATGTAATGGAATGTCATTTAATTTTGTTAATGTGTTAACTTTTTTTTGTACTTTTTCTAACACTCAAAGATAATAAGTAACATTAATTAATTTCAAATACAAAAAAAAAATACAATAACTTAAAACACATACAATAACTTAAAATATTCTGGATCTTTTAATTATAATTAAATTCATTTTTAAAAAAAAACAATAATTTTATTGTATAATGAATTGTATAATTAAACTATATACAAAATAATTAAATTTTATTTAAAATAAATTTCAAAAAATGGCTCTTACCATTGGAGACCACATTACCTCAAGAGCCATTTATACACTATTCAAAGAGTCATTTCTATCATTTGCCTCTTAAAAATGCCTCCTACCATTGGACTTGCTCTAATGGTTGAAGAGACTTGTTTCCTTATTATGCATCAGGGTTCAAGTACCATCATGCACGTCTGTCACCCCGCGGTGCCTTACATGTTCACTGAGTTTACAAGATATTTAGTGAATCCGATGATTAGTTGTGATACACGTAAGCTGACCCGGACACCAAGGTTATAAAAAAAATATCATTAGAATCAACATTGGTCTGTAATCTGTGTATACTGTTATAATACACAACCCATACGTTCTTTAATAAATAGAGTGAATTCAAATATCCAGAAATTTATTTCAGAAAATGCAAACTCGATCCCTGCTTCTTTCTTCCAATGCTTCTCTTCAAACCCATAAAAATCCTTTATTTTTACGACAATCTTCAATTTTTTCATACAAAACATCCCGATCCTTCCTCCCACCAAACTTTCAAAACTCTCTTTTGCTTCCGAATTCATGCCTTATGAAACAAAGAATCAAACTTGCAACGTGTTGCTCCAACCATTGGCAAGAACCCATCAGCAACAACGATGGTAGCAGTAACCCTTCAGTTTCAAATTTTAAAGAAGAAGAAGAAAGAAAAATGGAGGGATTGGAGAAACAGAGCATATGGGAACAAATGAAAGAGATTGTGATGTTCACGGGACCTGCTACGGGACTGTGGTTATGTGGGCCATTGATGAGTCTGATTGACACTGCTGTTATTGGTCAAGGAAGCTCTCTTGAGCTTGCTGCTCTAGGTTGTTAACTATTTAATTTTTTCTTTTTACTTCTGTTAGCAAATGAACTGGGAGTGAATTATTGATCAGGTTAATGTAATTATGTGTGCTTTGGGGTGGATAGGTCCAGGGACAGTGATTTGCGATTATACAAGTTATGTTTTTATGTTTCTCTCAATTGCTACATCAAATTTGGTTGCCACTTCTCTTGCTAGACAGGTTAGATTGCTGAATCTTGATCTCTTTTGAAGGGTTTTCTTGATTTTTATTGTGTAATTGAGTTACCAATTATGGATGTCTTTGCTAAGTTTGTAGGATAAAAAAGAAGTGCAGCATCAAATATCTATACTTCTCTTTGTTGGGTTGACTTGTGGCTTCTTGATGCTCGTGCTTACAAAATTATTTGGGCCATGGGCATTGACTGGTAATGAAGAACTTATAAGAATAAATTGGCCCTATGTCATCTTATGATCTTCCCCTTTTAACAGATAGAAGCACTAATTAGAAGAAAAGAAGGAAAGAAAGAAAAATGATAAAGAAAAGGAGAAGAAAGAAGCTGGTCAACCAAGTGACTGATGCATTTCTTTTCTGGATCTTTCAGCTTTTGCAGGGCCGAAGAACTTGGATATTTTGCCTGCAGCAAACACGTATGTTCAGGTTCATATTTTCTTTTCTGAAAAATGGCTGTTGTTATTACTGATAGAAAATGTCTCTCCGATGGTAAACCTTAAAATAATTCGCCGTGACAAAAAAGGATGATAATATCTTTGAATCCTTCTCTTTTCTATTTTATGCTTATTTACTTGGAGATATCTGAGATATGATTGAAATGATATCGTGTATTAAATTGGATCTCACATTTTTAGGATAGTGATGATGTGAATTTTGCAATATTTCTTCTCATTTCTTATTTGTTTTCAATTAATACTCTTAATTGTTTTTACTAATTTTACACTGTTAGTAGATCCGAGCCTTAGCATGGCCTACAGTTCTTGTTGGATGGGTTGCTCAAAGTGCCAGGTGCAACTCTATCTCTCCTCTCTCCTTTCATATTCTGGTTAATATCTACTATTCTAATTTCTTGCTGCTTGATTTCATGAACTTTGACCTTTAACCTGTGAGTAACTGTCAAAGTTTGATTTTTTATGCTCTCTCTATGTTTTCCAGTCTTGGCATGAAAGATTCCTGGGGACCTTTAAAGGCTCTGGCAGTTGCCAGTGCTGTAAATGGTATTGGTGATATTGTCCTCTGCATCTTTTTAGGCTATGGCATTGCTGGGGCAGCATGGGCAACAATGGTATCACAAGTATGGAGAATATACATATTATAAGTTCTGAGTTTCCATTTTAGGCGCACAAGTGTGTGTGTATTTTGTAAGCTCGTTCTGAATGTACACTTTCCTTCCTTCTGTATTTCCTTTTTGTCTACATGTGTTCTAGGTCGTTGCTGCTTATATGATGATAGAAGCACTGAACAAAAAGGGATACAATGGATTTACCTTCTCTGTTCCATCTTGGAATGAAGTTTTGACAATACTTGGACTGGCTGCTCCGTTATTTGTGATGATGATATCAAGGGTTATATTTTGTCAGATTTTATAGCTACTTTTGTCTCCTTTCATTATTTTTTTTTATCTGCGACATTGTGATGTTTTAGGTGGCATTTTGGGCACTCGTTACATATTTTGCTACATCTTTGGGCACTAATGTTGTGGCCGCACATCAGGTCAGGTTATTCTTGTTTGTAGGTTGAACTATTTTCTGCTCTCTAGTTTCCTCTTGTCTGAAACTTATGATCAATCACTTGTTCTAGGTTATGATTCAATCATATGGCATGTGTTCAGTATGGGGTCAACCTCTCTCCCAAACAGCACAATCCTTTATGCCTGAACTTATATACGGAATCAATAGAAATTTGTCAAAGGTTAGCTTGTGCAACTGTCGTATGACATTTTGTTTTTTTCTCTTTCAATGCTCTCCAGTGAGATGTTGCATGTTCTGATGATTATTAACTTTTTGGGACCGTGTTTGATAATCTCACATCCCCATACGCTGTTTTGTGCTGTTTATTCAATGTGTTTTGAAAGGTCTATTATATGAAACAGGCACGGATCCTTTTAAGTTCACTAGTGATAATTGGAGCCACCCTTGGCTTGGTACTAGGGATAGTTGGAACATCTGTTCCTTGGTTTTTCCCCAATATCTTCACCCCCGACCAGACAGTCATACAGGAGGTCAGATCTCGTTTAACTTAGTTTTCTTTTCTGCTATTTGTCAATTTTATGAACCCTGCAATCACATATGTTGTTTAGAGTGAATCGCATTACCAATTAGCTAATCACCTAGGTATGTGAATAGTACCTGTTGTGCTGAAATATCATATTTTGTCAATTACATTAAATTTTTCTGATCCATTTTAAATGATTCAATCGCAGATTCAACAACATTTATGTGTTTCGGTTCGGTACTTAACTTCTAAGTGTTATTAGTAAGTGATGGATAGCTAAAACATTTCCAAACCAAATTAGCTTTAATTTATTCTCATCCATAAATCCTGGTCTTATTAGTCATTAGAAAGCTCAATTTCTTTGTTTTGTTGGTAGTGTGTATCATGCATCCTCTACAAATCAATCGAGAAATGGGCGTTGGGAATTGCAAAAAAAAACTTGTGGATGGAAAAGCCATTTTCAATTATGTCATGATTCTTGATATTTTAAATTTTGACTTTGCAGATGCACAAGGTTCTGATACCTTACTTTATAGCATTATCCGTGTCCCCTGGCACTCATAGCCTTGACGGGGCATTGCTGGTATGCTTGGTTTGACTTCAATATGGATTGTCCTCCTTTGAGTTTCTTAATGAATGCATATCTCATACTTGTTTTGCGTACCAAAGATTAGTAAAGCTGGTTTTATCGGTTGATTCTTGCTCAAAACAAGAGTGTGGGCAAAGCCATTCTCAAAACATCATGGTATTAAGATTATGTTTATTTGCAGGCTGGACGAGATCTTAAATTTATTAGCTTGTCAACATTCGGATGCTTTTCCCTGGGGGCGGTTTTATTAATTGTAAAGATCTATTCCTTGGTCCACTAGCACCTATCCAAAGAAATTTCTTTGAATTTTCTATAAATTACTTATCAATGTTACTTTTTTCTTTTCTTTTTACCAGCTTGCAAGAAATGGAGGATATGGTTTGCCAGGCTGCTGGTTTGCACTCGTAGGATTTCAATGGGTAAGACTACCATTTCCCATTGACCTGTTCCTGTGCATGTAATCAGTTTTTATCTCAACTCATCCTGATGCCCAAATATAATTTTCCAGGCTCGTTTTTTCCTTAATCTACAACGTCTTTTGTCTCCTGATGGCGTGCTTTACTCTGAAGATATGAGCCGGTATAACTCAGAGAAGTTGAAAGCAGCTTAGTTTCAGAATAAAGAGCACAGAATCTCAGGTGTTTCCATGAAGCAAAATTCTACTTTTCAATGAAGCTAACTGTAAAGGAAGACAGAAACTCGCCGACACAAGCAAAAAACCTTGAACATGCAAAAAACAATTCAACATATTTTTTTATACATGAAAGGTAAAAAAATATAAATAAAAAAGACTTGTGCACTCATCCAATTAAATAAATCATGAACTGTTGTGTGAATAAATGAAACAAGAAATAATAAATAAAAATATAATAGAAAAAATCAATAAACCATGGTAGATCAAGATATTTAGCATCGCAACACGAGTCATTTATCTGCTTGTGTTTAATGAATTTATTTATGAAAATCAATTTGTAATAGAGATATTGATACACGCAAAATTATTTAATAAAAAAAAATATGCAAAGTTTCACATATTAAAAATATTATAAAAAATATTGAATCTATATGAAATATACAAAAAAACAATTTTACAAATAAATCATACTAAACTATGAAAAATATAAGCACGCCTAATATAATTAAAAAAATATTTTTTATTTAAAAAAGACTAAAAAACTCAAAACATCATAGAGAATGAATATTAATTAAAACATAAATCTAAAAAACATATATAAAAAATCCATTAATATAAATATATATGACCCAAGTAATGAGTTTTGTGGGTTAGTTAGTTTGACTAGGTTCTTTTTCTTTTTTAATTGAATTTATTTTTTAAAACTAAATGCCAACATTAAAATTGTATTATATCAATACTTAGAAAGGATAGTATCGGATGCAAATGAAAGGTATAAAGTACCTAGTCATATGATTTGGTTTGCCACAAATTGTACATTTAATCCTCTCATAACCCTGAATACCACACGATGGTGTTGTGTGTCCTTCAATATTACACAATTGACACACAATGGTACTAGAAGAGGCTGATGATGTAAATGAAGCAGGGGAAAATGATCCCAACACTCCTTAAGTTATGGTTGGCAAGCCATGAGGCTTCGAATGAAATGATCCTCTCGGTGTGTAGGTCCTCTGATTTGAATTAGGCCTAACCCTGCCTCTATTCCTATTGAAAGATTTGTATCCACCATTATCATAGGAATTATATCCATGTTGACCACGGGAGGACTGAATAATTGTGGAGAAGAGGACTAAGGTTTAGAAATCGTATGCATGGCAGTAAAAAATGAAGAACTGGCAGATGTGTTATTCTCCACAATTAGTTCCGTGGCCAACAATAGAGACCAAAATTTCTTTAAAGTGATGACATTTTCTCTGCCTCTAACTACACATCTAAAAATGTTATACTCAGCAAGTAATCCATTTAATGCTAGAATTATTATATCCTCATCACCAAAATAAACCCCTTCCACAACCAAGTAATCCCTGGCTTCTTTAATTTTCAAGAGATATTGACTTATACTATATGTTCCTTTTCGAATATTTTGCAAGTTTGATTTCAATTGAAATATATTTGTATTAGAGACAGTGGAAAACTGCTCTTTCAATCTTTGTCAAAGATCTTTAGAGCTTTTACTACCAATTGCATTAGACATTGCTACGGGAGACAATGTAGCACTAATTAGCTGCATAAAAACCCTATCATGCATTTTCCATATCCTCAGTTCATCACATTCAATAGCAGCAGAGGAAGGTATAGAAGAATGTGTATCAATTTCAGTTATAGAGGCAGGGCACGGATGTGAACCATCAGCAAAGCCAAAAATACCATTGCTTTCCGGTAGAAGTTGTATTTGAAAATTCCAATTCAAGTAATTTGAATCATCTAATTTCACATTTACAGAAGTAGAAATTGAGGAAATAAAAGATTTTATCAAAGATTGAAGAATCTGCAATTATGCAGTCGTCACCATTTTTTAGGTGAGATGAATTTAATGTTTCAGAGATTTGAGAAATACAGACTTGCGTAGTAAGAGCTCCTGCGAGATCGATTTTCAAGGCTAATTGATTCAATATTCAACCAAAGAAAAAATTTCAAAATTCAATTGAACATGAACAATGATTTTGAAGAAACTGATTTTGATTACAGAAGTGAAGATTGGATCATTTGTGCTCTGATACATGCTCTGATACAATGTTAAGATAGTAAATATACCATGTTAGGATAGTAAATACTTACTAAGAAGTACAACAAGTGAGAAGAAACTAATGATCTTGCAGGCAGGAAGTTATGAGAGAGAAAGAAGAGAAAGGGAAAAGCAAATTTGAATTTTTGTATGCTCTATATATTCACACACACACACACTTCACTTCATAAACAATACCATACATTATACATTCATTTATTCATACTATATGTATACTCTAACAAGAGCAACGTTTGAAGAATGGCGTGTAGCGAATACACAATAGAGAGAGCTGCTAGCTAGGTCATGTCAAATACTTCCTTAATAAGGTGGGGATCCTTAGGAGGTTGAGAGGAAATCTCTTGATCACGAGAGAAAGGTGCATTTAAGCTTGGATTTGATGAAAGAACAAACAATTATATATACGAGGACAATTGATATTCTTAGAATTGTTAGAGGTTGTTTTTTAAAAACCTCTAACAATAGCAAAGGCAGGAAGTTATGAGAGAGAAAGAAGAGAGAGGGAAAAGCAAATTTGAATTTTTGTATGCTCTATATATTTTCACACACACTTCACTTCATAAACAATACCATACAGTAAGCGAGCAACGATTGAAGAATGGCTTGTAGCGAATACACAGTAGAGAGAGCTGCTAGCTAGGTCATGTCAAATACTTCCTTAATTAGGTGGGGATCCTTAGGAGGTTGAAAGGAAATCTCTTGATTACGAGAGAAAGGTGCATTTAAGCTTGGATTTGATGAAAGAATAAACAATTATATATACGACAATTGATATTCTTAGAATTGTTAGAGGTTGTTTTTTTAAATGATTTTTATATTTATAAATATATTAAAATAATATTTTTATTTTTAAAAATAATCTAAAAATATTGAAAAGGATCATATAAAATATATTATTGATAAAAATAATAATTTGCGAGTAAGCGAGCATCCACCATCAATTTTATTAAAACTCATGAGAATTGCCATGGTGAGCCTTAATTTTGCCAAAAAAAAGAAGAGAGGGGGTAACAACTGGGGCTGAAATAAGAATATATCTGGTGGTTGAAAGCTAGAAGTGGAGCTCCTGCCCCACATGTCAAATGATCAATCATGCCTTGGGAGCACGTGAGCAGCTTGTATGGCACAAACATGGTGGAAGTGACAGACAGCCACTTCACCCCACGGTCACGAATCATGCAAGACATGATCAAAAGAATCCACAATCATATACTTCTCTTTAGGTCCACATTAAAAGCTGCGTGTGCCAATCAAGCCTTACAGAAAGATGTGAATTGCTGACGCATACATGTAAATAACTTTTCATACCTTTCTAAATAATTTTATTTTTGAATTTGAACTATATTTTTTAATTAATATATTTAATTATATATATATACATAAACAGTACATCCCGAAATATTTTGTTCTAATTGAATAAACAAAACACCAACTAATACATAATTTTGATCTTAACTGTCAAAAAATAAGTTTTTTAAGTGACAGAAGGTGCATAAAGAGATGAGTTATGACAACAAATGAGTGGTTTATCACATAAGCTAACATTTCTCTTTTGTCTAAAACCTCATCAAGTTTTCCTTTGAGATCACATCTGGTATTCGGTTGTTCGGTAGTATGTAACGGTTTGATCCCTTTGTTTTAATGTTTGTTTCGAAATGTGGTTGGAGTTGTTTTTGAAAGTATTTTTTGTTTAGAAATACATTAAAATAATATTTTTTTTATTTTAAAAAAAAAATTATTTTTTACTTCAATATATGAAAATGATTTAAAAACATAAAAAAAAAATTAAAATAAAAAATCTTTATTTTTTTTCAAAAGTGTTTTTGAAACACATTGTCAAATAGGACTTAGTGATGGGATACCTCAATTACTCTGATTTCAAGAACCATGATCTGATCTCTTGACTGTTAATTACTTAATAGATACGCACAATATATATTACATCTTTTCTTTTTAGCATAGTAAATTTTTTTTGATAAAATAACAATTGCAAAACTAATGAAGATAAAGGTGTGGGGGGACATTTGAGTCCCATTAAAATTATATCCAATTAATGAACATCACAATGTTAATAAAGATCACCAATGATGATTTGAGTCAACCACACAAGCATTCTATAAACAAGTGAACTCCAACACTCTTAGATAACTCTTATGATCCATTTTGTTCACTTTTTGTGATATTATTTAGTGTCATTGAATTTCTATTATTGAGGTTTTTTATGGTATTGATAGTGTAGTCCTTGAAGTTGCGTTGTATCTTCATATCTTTTTTATTTTTCTCTTCCTCTCCTCTCTCTTCATAAATTATAGAGAAGAGAAAAAAAACATAAAAAATTATTTTAGAAACGCATCAAAACTCCAATGATGACACTATTAATATCATTAAAAAAATGTAGACATGATGAATACAACGACATAAGGGAAAGGAAAAGAAGAAGACAATTGAGTCCCATTAAAATTATCAATATCATTGATAAATTATTTTCGAGATCAACCTAACAATGTCGATAAAGATCACAACGATGATTTAAGTGGACCACACAAGCATTCTATGACACAAGTGAACTTTGACACCCTTAAACTACTCATATGGTCACAAAACCATTTATGATATTATTTAGTGTTATTGAATTTATCTTGTTGATGTTATTTTTATGGTATTAATAATGTAGTCATTAAAGTTGTGTTGTGTCTTCATATTTTTTTTTTCTCTTCTCTCTCTTCACAAATTACAGGAAAGAGAGAGAAAAGAAAAAAAGATATTGGAAACGTATTGAAGCTCCGGTGATGACATTATTAATAGCATAATAAAACCTAGATATGATGAATGTGACAACACTGAATAAGGATACTAACAATGAATAGAGTGATGTGCACTAGTTGTCCATATGTAATAGGGATCATTTGCTTTTAGACTACTTGTGTTGCCCACTATGATCACCATTGATGACCTTCTTTGGTGTCATTGGATTCATCTCTTCGATATTTTTTCTGTGGTATTAATAATGTCATCATCAAAAACTTGATGTGCCTCCGAATTTTTTTTCTTCTCTCTTTCTCTCTTCTTTTTTTATTAGTTTTATGTCTAATAATTTTGCAAATGAGAGAGTTGTGGATAACAATTACGACTCACAAATGTTGTGATTTCATAATTGTGATTTACGACTCTTTGAGTTGTGTTATTTTCGAAATACTTTTGTGCACTTGTGTTATTTTATCATCTTTTTCTTTTATTGTGATAAAATACCAAAAAAACCTTATTATTATTTTATTACTAGGTTTCATTCAATTAACTATAAAAAAAGGCCTTGGTGTTTTTCTATGGCATGTGAGAAGAAACATTTTGAATTCAAACATCGTATAGACTATTTTGTCCTTCATTGTACTTATCAATTACTTTGACAACAATAGTAAAGTCAACGTTTTCAGGTTATTCAAATGTTATTTGTCAATTGATCAAGAATAAGTTAATTGTTTTTTGTTTTTTGTATACATTAAAAATATTTTACTGTCATCGAAAACTAAAAAATATCTTTTATCCAGGAATAATTGTGTCTTTTCTTATTTATTGCATAATAAATAGAAATATAAGATAATAATGTGATGATCACTGCTCGAAATCAGATGCCACTTCTAAGTTTTTGGTGTAGCCATGTTTTTAGTGGCTAGGTCAATATCTTAATAAAATTCTTAATTTTTTATATTAAAAATATATGAAGATGTGATGTTGAACTTCTTGAAATAGAGGTAATGGTTAAAGCTTTATTTAGTATTATGATTCATCTATGTTTTTTTTTTAAAATAATTTTTATAGTTTCAAGTTATTTTTTTAATGTTTTTGAATTGATTATATATATTCAAATAAAAAAATACTTAAAGAGTAACCTACAATATGAAATTATCACTAATTATTTTGCTGAAAAATCAGTAACTAAATAATCATTTACTCTTTTTTTTTGAAAAAAAAAATGCAACATAAATTCTCCTAGGTGACGGACGCTACATCGTAGCAAGTCTTCCAAAAAGCTATATTTAATGATGTCTCATTTCCCTGAGGCTTCTATGTGATGACATGAAATCATAACTTCATATGTAACCTGACAACATGGACTGAGTAGACCTGACAATATGGACTGGGTAGACGGTAATATCATATATGAGAGTGTATTACCGTACTATCAGACATTATCCAGACAAAATAACATGGGAATTGATTGCGCATTTAGCTTTTCATGCACATTATTATTTTTTATTCTTAAGTTGTAATGCGGACAAGAATATAAATTGACAGCTGGATGCTCCCATCATCTTTCCGAGTTTTGGCGTTATATTTATCATTTAACCTATCGGTTTTTATTCAAAATTTTAAAAAAAAAGAATATTTTAAATAATATATTTTTATATGTTTTAAATTATTTTGATGTGCTGATTTTAAAAATAATTTTTAAAAAATAAAAAAAAATTATTTTAATGTATTTTAGCATGATAAGTACATTAAAAATTTTACTGCAACCACACTCCCAAAATTCATATAAATAGATTTACCTAGAGTTTTGTTAAAGAAAAAAAACTTTAAACTTTCCTGAAAAAAATATCTCTTATATATATTAAATTGATGTCAGAATATTTCCTTAAGACTTCATAATCAAATGACATTTGTAATCTTTAGACACGAATATATTCTTACACATACAAGAATTTTCATCACAACAAAACAAAAATAAATAGTAAATATTATTAAAACAATTGTATATTTGTATGGATGTGTTTGTTAATAAGTTACAAAAAAAGAATTTTCCAAAACGTTTTTTAATTAAAAAATATTTTATTTTTTGATTGAATCTTTTTTTTCAAATCGTTTTGATTTGTTAATACACACACTATTTGATATATTTTTGAACGAAAAGTATTTTAAAAAAAAATTATATTATATTCTCGAATAAACTTTAAAAATGACCAAGGATGTTTTTAAAAATAATTTTTGATTTGAAATATGTTGAAATAATATATATATATATATATGAAAAAAAATATTTTCAATATTAGCACATTAAAAAAAATTAAAATTACAAAAAAAGTAAAAATAAAAATAAAAATAAACTACAATACCAAACAACTCATAAATTAAATCAAATTGAAGAGTATATCTCATGAAAATATGTGTGATGTTATGTCAAAGGGAGTTGTTATACTAGCCCTTATGCTATAATATGAATTTGAGTTTCGATCTTCTACAATTGCAATTCATATAAATAGGATTACTTAGAGTTTTTTTCAAAAAATAAAATAAAAAAGTTTAAACATTACCGAGAAAAATATATATTAAATTGATGTCATAATATTTCCTTAAAATTTCATAATCAGAGGACATTTATGACCTTTTGACAAGAATATATTTGTATACATACAATAATTTTATCATAACAAAACAGAAATTTTGTTAATATATTCCAACTATTGTTTATACATGATTCAAAATAGTAATGGATGAAACTTCTTAAATAATAAAATTACAATTCTATTATAACATGCTTCAATTATAGCAAATTTATTGACATATCCTAACACATAATATGATTTTCTATGCTCAATTACATGCATATAGCACATGTTTTTTTTATTACACCGCAAGTATGAAAATTATTGTCTAATTTTTAAATATAAATTAAAGAAGAAGGTAAACCGTGTGTGTTTTTAACTATAGCAGTAAACACAGATTATTGTGGATTGTAATAATATAATTACTATTTTTGCTCCTTCAATGCATAAAATTTTAACTCTTGGACTCGGGGGTATTTTATACTTTTCCATGGAGCAAATTGGTATTCTCTGATTATTTAGGGGTATTTGAGTCTTTTTCTAGATTTTTTGCACAACTAAACTACTTCCTTACTAGTAGACAACAAATAGTTGACTACCTAGGAGTATTTTTGATATTTTATAGTGTTGTGAATAATCAAATAATCACATTACCCTAAAAAAAAAGACTAAAATCAAGAGTTTTTCAGTGGGGGTGTTTCAAATTTTTCTAAACAGTAAAAATATAGATATGCCCTCATAAAAGAAAAAAATCAAGACATGGTTGTAGGGGTGTGTTAACAATTTTATGTATTTTTCATTATTGTTTTTGCAAAAAATTGTAGGCGCGTTTGCCTGACATGCTGACGATATTCTTCCTTACACTCCCTTTAGGCGGCGCGTGCAACAATGTTTGGTGGTGAAAAATTTTCATCCGGTATCTCACTAGATGCGTCATGACGCTCTCTTCCACGTTGTGATGCAAGTGTTGTCTTAAGATGACCGAAAATGTGATGGTGGTCAATTGATCACTTTTTCCCTTTTAACTCTTGTGCAGAGTAATTACAAGTAAGTCCCATTGGTTTATGGTTATTTTCATTTCAGTCCCTTGTCTTTTAATTGTCTTTTTCTTGATTTTTTTATAAAAGTTTTGATTCAATTTTATCTTTCTATTGAAATTGATCATATATTTTTCTTTTATTTTGGTCCTTATTTTATTTAATTCTTGGGTTTGGAATTAAATCCCTTGAAGTTTTTTGGTATAGAAGTTTGGATTTATTTCAATTTTATCTTTCGATGGAAATTAATTGTATTTTTTTTTCATTTTGGCCCTTATTCTTTTAATTAATTATCTTATTTTATTTTTATTCCTTTATTTTATTTTTTCCCTTCTGAAATAGTCCTTATTTTTTGTTCATGCTTATATGTATATATTCTTAGTTTTTGTTTTTATTTTTTATTATTTTTTCTTTTGTTGAGGTTGTGTTTTTATTCAATTTAGTCCTTAAAATTTAATTTGTGTTGGTGATCATTTAAAAATTGATATTTCTTCTTTTTTGCTCTTTGCTCTTTTTTTTGTTCTTTTGTTTTAGTTTTTTTTTTGCTCTTCAAGTCAAATGATTTTTAAAGCTAATAATATTTATTTTTGTTTTATAATTTATTTAATTTTTTTGTTTGATCTTTTGTTAAAGTTTTTAGGTATTTTTTTTGTATACTTTAGGGTAATTTTTTTATTTTCATTATTTATGCAATAATAATAATAATTTTAGTTTTGTTCTTGTTTGTTTTTTTATTAAAGTTTTTTAGTCTTTTTATTGTTCAGGGTGATTTAATAATTTTTATTGTTTTAGTTGTATTAATAATAATACTTTTAAGAGTTATAAGCATGGTAATAATAGTGACATTATTAATCATAATGATAATAACAATGGTAATTTAGTGTAACAGTTATAATGCCTATGGTGTTAATAATTATGATTTTGATATAATAAAACAATAACTCATAAACTAATACGAATAATATTAATAATAACAAAAACAATTATAATAATGATAATAATACTAGTTATAATTTCAATGATATTAATAAAAATAATAATGTTGGTTATCATAATGATTATTGTCATAATAAGGACAACGATAATAACAATAATGAAGATGACAATAATAATATTGCCAATAATAATCAGAATATTGATAATTTACAATAATGATGTTGGCTATTTTTTCTTCAATTTTGGCTTCTAATTTCTCCTCTCTCATCCCATAAATTTCTCTTCTATTTATACATGTAGAAAAAGGGTAATCTAATCTTTACTGAGGTAAAATCTCAGCTATTGGTTTAAAGCATAACCATCTTAACCTTTGACTCACAATAGGTGTCATAAGCTACGGTAAATTACATGAGTTTGTCACTTTTGGGGCTGAACCAAATTACGTGTGATATCAATCAACAAAAATTGACTGTACGCTAGCATATTCAAGAATCAGGAGATCACTTTCGTGCAAGTTTTGTAAAATTTGATGAAATATAAAGGCAGTAAATATGCTTGCAAAGTTGGTACCAATGGATTTTTTTGGCAAAACTTTTGGGGAAGAAAATGAATAGTGATCAGACGACATGTCGCCTAACCCTTTTTTTCCTATCAAAGTTCATTTTGGTCCTTTATCTTATGACGACTCTAATCTTATTGCAATCACCCCCTCTCAATTTCAATTAATTCACTTGGTAAAAAATAAATTCCTTTTCTGAAAATTATAATCTTCTCATTTTAATCAATTAAGCTCTTAAGAAAATTAATTTGACCAATTTAAAGTACAATTAAGTTCTTGTACTAAATGAAATCCTTTAATTGAACCCTAAATTAACTCCTAGACATAACTAAACTTTAATCTAACCCATGATCAAATCAGGTTGTCATATTAAAAATTTAATCATGTATTGTGATTTAATTTCTATATAGTTTTATCTGATAATTATTTATTTTAGACTTGAATCTGTATTTGTTTTTATTTTTGGGCACAATAAAGGTACGATCGGACTTTTGAATCCATCCAAAATCACCAATTTATTTTTTTCCACCACGTCAACCTTTTTTGTTATTTTTATTTTTATATCAAGTAGATTTCGGGGATAGCCCAAAATATTTTTTTAATATTTTTTTTTAATTTTTCACATAAACACATTAAAATTATCAAAAAATATTAATTTAATATATTTTTAAACTCAAAATATATTTTCAAATAAAAAAATAAAAATAAAAAACGTGTTAAACACTTTGTAATATGATTACATACACAAGATGCGGTCTCATATTAGAATCATGTCCATGTCAATTTATATATTTTTCATTTTTTAAATCACAACTATAATCTTTAAGTGTGTATTTTTTACACAAACCACGATCCGGAAAAAAAAAAGTGGTGAACACACACACGCGCACGCACGCACACTTTAATTAACAATTCGCCATGTTACATCACCCCTCCATTTAACTTATATAATGCGTTAAATTACAAGTAACCCATATGATACCCAAACCACGAAAATAACGTCAAGATGTGAGCTCCACGAAGCCAGGGGGGCCAAAAAAAAAAATTATTCAAGAATGGAAAGGGCATCCGCAAACCGGATTTATTTATATTCATTCGTTTATTTATTATTCACCACTTATTTAGATAAAGAATTTAAATATTTATAAACTTGTTTTTTATTATACAGTAAAAAATAAATTACTAATATGTATTTATGAAGTGTTTATATGTATATTCAATTATAAAATGATAAATATTACACACACTCATTTTTTTAGTTAATATTGAGATATACATATATTATATTGCATTAAAAACAGTAAATATTATACAAATATATCTATATAATATAAATATATATCATGAGGAGGTTAGAGCGAGTTTTGGAAAGCATATAATAATATTTATACCTTAATAGTTATTCATAAAATAAAATAATTATTAAAAATTATTTATTGAAAATATTCACCGAATTTGTATTAAATTAATGTTACTGAAAGCATGTTTAATATTATAATAACGATTATATTTTAAAATGCTTTTTTCTTATAAATATACTAATTTTTTTTTTAATATAGATCAAACTATTATTTATTTATATATATATATATTCAAAATATTTCCATCCACATAAACAAACACAAACGGCTGCAAAGTCAAACAAGTACCTCTGATCCTGTTTTAAAAATCTATAATTAAAACTCTGATTGTCCGTTCTTGTGTCTGTATAATTTGTCGCAATCATTATCTCGCTATAATATAATTCCCGCTCATTTTGTTTCCTTAATTTCAAACAATCCCTGCTGCGCGGGTCCAATTTGTACTTCCACGCGCCTCCCTTGCCACCTCATCCTACACAGTAGATATTTCTCACCCCCTTCAGAAGAATAAAAAACACTTGTAATATATTGTTATTGTCGAATGTAACCTCAAACGGTACAAATACGCAATTAAGTCCCTGGTCCACGGCTTTTCTAGCAATGTCTATCCTTCCATCTATTTTCGTGATATGCCATTCGTCCATTATGTCAGAAATTTTAAAAATCCAGCACTGGTATTGTATTTCAGAAATATTTTAAAAAAATAATTTTTTTATATTTTTAGATCATTTTCATATGTGATGATGTCAAAAATATTTTTTAAAAATAAAAAACAATATTATTTTAATATATTTTCAAACAAAGAGTATTTTTAAAAGCAAATTCAACAATACTTCAAAAACTTAGAACAATAGACTGTGTACTATATACTCCTGTAGTCATATAAGTCATGTTCGAGGTGTTTGAATTTTCTGAAACCAGTATTTTTTAAGATAATTTTTTATTTAAAAATATTTTTTTTAATATTTTTTATTTTTAACATCAATACATTAAAATGATCAAAAATATTAATTTAATATATTTTTAAACTGAAAGTATATTTTCAAATATATAGAAATAGAAATAAAAATAAAAATAAAAACCGTGTGAAACAGTATGTAATATTATCACATGTACAATATTATTAGAATCATGTCCATGTCAATTTACTGATGATATAACGAAATCAATAATTAATCACTGTTTGTAATTTCACTTTATTTAAATCAATTATCAATTCTTAAGATTGTATAGGTAGGCTTGCTATAGCTATATTTATTTAAACACCCTTGCTATATTTAATTATTTATTTAAACACCCTTGCTATATTTAATTATTTATTTAAACACCTTTGCTATATTTTTTTCTCAAGCCTATGACTGCAGAGAGTTTAAATACAGGCCCAATATGACAGAAAGACACACTAAAGGGACGTAAGAAGTCATCAAACCCTATGAAATCACAACGAAAATTTTAAAAAATAAAATAAAAATTGATCCCCCCCTCCCCGAACATACCGCAGTCTATCATAGAAATCAACTCCTCTCTCTCCTCCTATGCTCTGCAACTCTGTCTTCAAGTAGAAGAAACAGTCTCTCTCTCTCTCTCTCTCTGTTTCTTCTCTACTTTACTCCTCACCACCTTCTTCGCTTGCTTAAAGTATCAAATCCATTAAGAAAAAGACCACTCACACAATGTTACTCACTTTTTTTGCAGCAGATACCATGTGACCTCACCTACTCGCACTCTCTATTTTCTCTCTCCACACTTCCTCACCGAGTCAGCTCACTGATTCACGGACTCAACTCGACTATACTCAACTGAACTGAACCGGGCATATCATTTCATTTTCTTTTGTTTTTCTCCCGGAATGGCGTCATCTTCTAGAGCGAGAAGCAGCTCTCCATTCTCGCATCGAAAACCGTCAAGCCCTTACTCTTCAGCTTCTTCGACAGCTTCTTATAACAACACGCTAATGCCACTTTCGTGCTCGGCTTCTGCTTCTTCATTTTTCGGTTCTCGATCCGTGACGCCGAGTCGAGATCGGTCTGACTCAATTCACTACGGTCTCTCACATGGCGCCGGTGGTTATGGTGGTAGTCTCACTCCAGTCGGGGTCGGGTCGGAGGAGTTGATTGCTGAACCTATTGATCAGCCGAGGAATGGTGGTGATAGTATTTCGGTTACGATTCGGTTTAGACCGTTGAGGTAATGGAGGATCTGAGGGTCCAGGACCAGATCTTGAATCGGTTTTGTACTTTGAATTTTCTAGTTATTCTGATTGGCATGTGTTTGGATACAGTGAAAGGGAGTTCCAGAGAGGAGATGAAATAGCATGGTCCGCGGATGGAGATAAGATTGTTAGGAACGAGTATAATCCAGCTACTGCTTATGCATTTGGTAATCAATTATTGAATTTGAGTTTCTTAATTATTTGAGCTAATGTAAATGTAAATGCGAATTGATTTGTATTGGCAGACAAGGTGTTTGGACCGCACACAGCCACTCAAGAGGTGTATGAGGTTGCTGCAAAACCTGTGGTCAAGGCTGCAATGGAAGGTGTTAATGGTATGGTATTGATGGAGATTCGGGTTTTTATTGGTCAAGGCTACACATCGATACTATACACACAAATTAGTATTCGTGGTTGATTAATTAATGCTCACTAATTTCGAGTTTTTCTCTGACAATGCAGGAACTGTTTTTGCATATGGTGTTACTAGCAGTGGAAAGACACATACTATGCATGTAAGATTAGTTCCTCCCGGAACGTTACCTTGGTGTAGTTTTTGTTAGGAAATTTACTCCAAATTTCCCAATATAGTAAAAGATGATTATGATTGTAGTTATGAATCATTGAAGTTGTCAAGATTACCCTTATTTAAAATCACAAGTTATTAATTAAGCTACAGTGATTGAATATGGTAGTACATGCAAAGTGCTTTGCTGATACTTTGTTTGCATCAGAATAGCATTTATTGTTGGAGAAGTCAATGGTGATCCATTTTATTGATGGCTACCTTTTTGTATCCTGTAACTCCTCATTCTACTAGATCTTACTTTGTTATTTGCAAAATGCTATATTGAACGCTCAAAGTACAATGATTTGGTGAACTGATAAGGAGTATTACTGAGGAAACTGGAAGGTGTTGGTCATTTTAAAGTCCCCTTTGTATGGAATATAAATACTCTCAGTTGTTGCTTCCATAGATTATCCCATGGTTTCCCTCTTTCTCTTATAGACATATCTATAACTATATTTGATGCTCAAACATGTTTATTCATCTTATTATCTAGGAATTAGAATCACATTACTGAAGAATTTTCAGACACATGGCAGTTTCATCCTGCACTGTAATTTATCATTGAAGTCGATTCTTATATTATGTATTATTTGGCACATGTGTAAACATGTCTATCTTGATGTTTTCCTGTTCTTCTGGCTAACTTTACTTGTTTTAGTTCCTTATCACTAACAAGTTTTTAGCTCTGTTGTTTTTGACTTGTTTCTCATAATCATATATGCAGGGAGACCAAAATTCTCCTGGTATTATACCACTTGCCATAAAGGATGTTTTTAGCAGTATCCAAGATGTAAGTATTTTGGAAATATACTCTCAATATATTCTCTGCAATTCTGGTTAACTGTGTATTGCTTGTCTTTCATCATCGAAGCATAATGTGTGTGCATGCTTATGGGCGGTTAACACTTTCATTACATTTAAAATATAGCTAGTTATCATTGTAAACCTAATTTGTTTTTTGTTTCCCCCCTATATTTAATCTTTTCAATTATGTACTTGTTGATCAAGTATGGATGACACTGCTTTCTCACTTCAGTCTCCAGGAAGAGAGTTCCTACTACGCGTTTCCTATCTTGAAATTTACAATGAGGTAAGTGTCACTATAGTATAAATTTGAGAAACAGCACTTGAGTGTACCCTTATCAAGTTGAAACTATTATCAATATCATAATGAAAGTTGCCTGATTTATGCTTTGACTTGTGCTCTTGATATCAGGTGATAAATGACTTGCTTGATCCAACAGGTCAAAACTTGCGTGTCAGGGAAGATGCACAGGTGTTGTGCTTAGCTTATATGGATTTGCTTATAAAGCTTTGTAGCGTGAACTTTCTTACCATGAAAATAACATTATTTAATGGATCTAATATATGTTGGTCTATAAAAATATTTGTACTAAGTTTTTCAGGGCACTTATGTTGAGGGTATAAAGGAAGAAGTGGTTTTATCTCCTGGGCACGCACTTTCTTTCATTGCTGCTGGAGAAGGTACCCTGTATATGTATACCCATTTGATCTTTTCCTGTGTGTTTCATGCAAGCTTACTCAGTTTTTGATTGATATTGCAGAGCATCGCCATGTTGGTTCAAATAATTTTAATCTGTTCAGCAGCCGAAGTCACACCATATTCAGTCTGGTAAATAGTACATAAGCTATTGAAATTAAGCATTCTGATAGTAGTTAGCATTTTTTATACATTTTTTATGGAGTATATACCAAACTATTGGCCGGAATAGCCATATCTTAGCCTTCACCACCTCAATTGTTGCATCATCTACTTCACATTCTTGTCATTCTTTCTGCCTTCTATGTTTAATAAATTTCGACCTTAGTTACTCTGATCCTGTGTTTTATTTCACATTTTTTTTAATATTTCATTTTTTTTATAATTCACTAATATGCCTATGCATTTGCAGATGATAGAAAGTAGTGCCCATGGCGATGAATATGACGGAGTGATTTTCTCTCAACTTGTATGGTGCATTGAGCTGATACTATCAGAACAAAAATGATTCTTCTTGGCTGCATGGCTCATAATATTCTCCTTTACTTCTCTTTGTAGAATCTGATTGATCTAGCTGGATCTGAGAGTTCCAAAACTGAAACAACTGGAATAAGGAGAAAGGAGGGATCTTACATAAACAAAAGCCTTCTAACTCTTGGAACTGTATGTACCTGTAATTTGATATGCAATCATCTACCAAGTTTTTCATTTTATTTGTATTTACGCCTACCAGAAACTGCTTGCAGAATAAACAAGTCAAAGCCTTCAGATACATGCAAAAAATGCATAAAATGTGGTTTATTATATGATGATTTATAAGACCAACCCGACAAAGGTGGAAAGCGTTTTTGGGATATTAAGTTTGTCTCAAACATGAGTCAATGGATGAAATCATAATACTCTTCTGTTTGCGCGTTGAGGCTGTTGACACTAAAAGTGCAGCTGCTTACCTTCTTCATTAAGAGGATGTTGAGACTTTTAAGCTTCTGAATGTTTAGATGTATATGGTCATATCATTTCAATGTCTGTAATTGACTATGTGGTTCCTTTTTTAAAGGTGATTGGAAAGCTGAGTGAAGGAAGAGCATCTCATGTTCCATATCGAGATTCCAAACTTACACGCCTTTTGCAGTCTTCGTTGAGTGGGCATGGGCATGTTTCGGTGAGTTTGAGATATAAAAATCATGCTATTTGTGGTCAACATGCTTACAAAATTTTACTTTGTCATTGAAGATCATGCAAGTCACTGAATATACAAGATCATTGAATGATCCATTGGGTTGTTACGTATCGAATTGTGTATAATCTTCCAGAAACGTTTAATTTTCATATTCTCATTCCCTTTCTCTCTTTTTGATTATTGAGTAAAGGTTTTACTAGTGGCTGGCTATACATGTTCAATTACTCCTAGCCAAATACCAAAGCCTCTAATATATTCTTTCTTGCCTAAACTAATGTACAGCTTATATGTACCGTCACTCCTGCATCAAGTAACATGGAAGAAACTCATAATACATTGAAGTTTGCTAGCAGGGCAAAGCGGGTTGAAATCTATGCTTCACGCAATAAGGTACAATATGAACTTAGCTTTTGATATTATACATCAACAACAATATAGTTTAATTAAATCTTAAAGTTGACTTAACCTGATTTTGAAAATGACTTGACTTCCAGATTATTGATGAGAAATCTTTGATCAAGAAATATCAGAAAGAAATCTCAAGCCTCAAGCAGGAACTTGATCAACTAAGAAAGGGGATGCTTGCTGGTGTTAGCCATGAGGAGATTCTGAGTTTAAGGCAAAAGGTTTTGAATTTTTTTCTTGTTTTCCTCTTTTGAATATTGCTGTGCTGTTTTCATTTTATGGTTTATTGCCATTGACTAACCATTCTTTGTTTTTCATTGAATAGTTGGAGGAGGGTCAGGTGAAGATGCAATCAAGGCTTGAGGAAGAAGAGGAAGCCAAGGCTGCTCTAATGAGTAGGATTCAGAGGCTAACTAAACTCATACTTGTCTCAACAAAGAATACGATTCCTGGATTGACTGATGTTCCAGGTCACCAGCTGAGTCATTATGTTGGGGAGGATGACGTGAGTTCATTTCCCATCTGTTTTGCATACAAAAGCATGGTCTGCTAACTTTTGCTAGCACCTAATCCCAAACTGCCCCTGCAATTTGAATATTTAAATATGAATGACATCCTTTCTGGCTTACAAGATAAACTGCAGTTTCTGGGGTTTGAGCTATGGTTGTATTACTGGAATGTAATAGTTATAATGTGAATCTGCACAATCTTCGGGTAACATTTTGTTTTAAAATTTGTAACTTGATTCCGTGTTTTCTTAATACCTTTTATTGTTATTCTGTACTTTTTTATTTTGTAAATGCTCAAATTCTCCAAAAAGGCTCCACCTTAATATACCAATGCCCCCACAACTGTCTGTCTTGTAGTTTTTTATGGCTTTGCAATGGTTTCCTTCCATAAGATACACCCTTTGCTTATTTTTACTAAATTTCCTTTTGGACTGCATTCTTTTTTCTTTTTTCTTTTTATTTTACCATTTGAAAAATTGAAGTGTGATTTTTAAGTCGTTTTTTTGGCGTGCCAGAAATTGGATGTTTTGCGAGAAGGTGCTTTACTTGCGGAAAATGAGACTCAAAAGGATTCTCCATCTTCTGCTTCTTTGATAGCATCGGATCTAACTTATGAATTTAAACATGGAAGATCTTCCAGTATGTGGAATGAAGAAATCTCACCAGCCAGCAGTACTGTTACTGAATCTACTCATTCATATGAACTTAAGGGTACTTCGAAACTGGCACCAGTAAGTTATGCTAATTTTCTCTCCGGTTCACACCCCTGAGCATTAATACCATCTAAATTTTCCCTTCAGAAAGAATCCGAAATTCACTCCTCTCACCCTCTCATATTGGACTCTCTTGTTTTTGGATTTGTCAGATTCTCTCTTATCTTTTTTTCTTCCATCTCCTTTTGTCATTGAATCCAGAAAACCCAAGTCTCCCTTTTTCTGCTTTTTAGCACATTCATACCACAAATGCCATGTCGATTTACATTTTTATGCCTTTTCATCTTCTGGTGGTAATCTTTCCTTTGGGAGACCAGGCCAAAATTTTCTATTTTTATTAGTTACAGGTTTTCTGAAGAAATTGTTAACTTGACAGAATTGTGATACTTCTAGGGCAGGATGACCCAAGACCAGATGGACCTTCTTGTGGAGCAGGTTAAGATGCTTGCTGGAGAGATTGCTTTCAGCACTAGTACCCTGAAGCGCCTGGTGGAGTACTCTGTAAATGATCCTGATAGCTCAAAAACTCAAGTATGCTTCTCTTCTCTAGCAAAATTTTATGTCTGCATTTAAATTCAAAATGAGATGCAAGGCTATAATGATACTCTATTCAGCATTTCAAATAGATTGCAAGGCCCCCTCGTCACTGTGGTGCTGGAGCCAATTTTAGATTACGTGACTGCTGTGATTTTAAATTTTATTCGACTCCAGGGTGCGTTTGATGCTTATCACATACCAAATGATTCTTGTTCTTCTTTAGCTGGGAATGACACCCTCCCCCCTGCTTCCTTTCTGTTTTTTACTGTGAATAATCGATTGTTATATCAATTAAAAGATCAGAAAACAGAAGTTTTCCATTGTGGAATGCCTTAATTTTTTTTATTATCCAACATGTCCAATATGCAGTAATATATACCTGAGTAGAGCTATGTGAATGTTCATAGTTTTTCCCTAAAGCTCTGTTTACCAACCACAGATCCAGAACTTGGAGCGAGAGATCCAGGAAAAGAAGAGGCAAATGAGAGTCTTAGAACAACACATTACTGAGAGTGGTGAGGCTTCAATTGCTAATGCCTCATTGGTTGATATGCAGCAGGTTGTTTTACTTCTACTTTTCCCTTTTTTCTTCTTCTCTCTTGTATTCTTTCGTTATATGCATTTTTCAGATTATAGTAGCTCAATTATTTTGATTGCAATTGTGCTGCAACAGACAGTAATGAGGTTGATGACCCAATGTAATGAGAAGGCTTTTGAGCTGGAGGTGAGCACTTCATATAACAATACTGTCGAAATTTTATCAAGGCTTGTGTATTCACCCATTCTGGTGTCACATTAAACCGAATAGAGGCAGGCACTTGTATATCCTTTGGTAAACAATAATTGGTTCGGCAAATTGCCATTCAGATAAATTCAGATCCATAATTTTATTCTGAGAATCTTACAACTTCACAATCTGCAGTGTAATTTTTTTTTGGTTTTTTGGTAGAAAGAGGAATCCTTTAATAATGAAACTCCTGTATGCCTTCATCTTAAGACTAGTAAATATCCTGATGGACCAATTCACAAAGTATGTATCCAGTTTCAACGGTCTCTAGTGGTTAGAATGGTGCTCCAACTTGCATAGATTGTAATTTTCCTTCCAGTGAAATGGTTTTGATTTGTTTGTAGATAACATCGGCTGACAACCGTATTCTCCAAGAACAGCTTCAGAATAAGGTTTGACTAACACACCACACCACACCCCATCCCATTTTCCCTTTTATTTTAATTTCCCTTTCATTTTCTTTCATCTGCCATTGTATTTGATGTGTTAACCTTTTCATCAGCTTGGAATGCTAGTACTTTTTGTTTGACCACTGGTTCACTTTGTTTTAAGCTGTTATTTCTGCATGTGGTGATTATTGGCAGTGTTCTGAGAACAAAGAATTGCAAGACAAGATGACTCTTCTGGAGCAGCGGTTGGCTTCACTCTCTGGTGATAAAGCATCTGTAAACTCTGAACACAGCATGTCTGAAGAATATGTGGATGGATTGAAGAAGAAAGTTCAGTCCCAGGTGATCACTAATATGCCATAAGTTAACAAATCTTGGACGGGCTTATTGAAAATAACTCTATTTTGGTTGTGGTCATTGTTTTTATATTAAAGTTGAACTAAGGATTTTGGTTCAAACTACTCATCTAGAAATATGGTCGTTACTGTTCTATAGAGTCAATAACATAAGCAAAAAGTTAATACCAGCGGGTAGTTCTAACTTATAACAAAGTAATTCCAAGTTTTTGCTTACAGCTAAGAAACATGCTTTTGTTTTTTTATCTGAGCAGGAAATTGAGAATGAAAAGCTAAAGATTGGACAGGTTCAGATTTCAGAGGAGAATAGTGGATTGCGGGTGCAAAATCAGAAATTGTCCGAAGAAGCTTCTTATGCAAAGGAACTGGCCTCTGCTGCAGCAGTTGAGCTGAAAAACTTAGCTGGTGAAGTGACAAAGCTCGCATTACAGAATGCAAAATTGGAAAAAGAATTGATGGCTGCTCGTGAATCTGTGCATTCTAGAGGTGCTGGCATGCAATCAGTTAATGGAGTTAACCGCAAATTTAATGATGGCATAAGACATGGGAGGAAGGGGCGGTTCTCTGGCAGAGGAAATGATTTTTCAGGAATGCATTCTGATGACTTTGAGTTGTGGAATCTTGATCCAGATGATTTGAAAAGGGAACTGCATGCAAGAAAACAGCGTGAAGCAGCACTGGAGGCAGCCTTGGCTGAAAAGGAATTCATAGAGGATGAATACAGGAAAAAGTGTGAAGGGGCAAAAAAAAGGGAGGAGGCTCTGGAAAATGACTTAGCAAACATGTGGGTTCTTGTTGCGAAATTAAAGAAAGAGGATAGTGCTATCTCTGGGATGAATGCTGATGAAAGAGAGAGTGATGGTATAGATCACACTAGTGATCCCAAAAGAAATGGTGTTGAAGTTGGTAGTAATAGCATCCTGAAAGAGAGACAAGATTTGGATGTATCACAACAAGTTGATGAAACTCCCAAGGAAGAGCCCCTAGTTGTTCGGTTGAAGGTAATCCTGAATTATTCGATCCTTTTCTTTCTATCGTCCTGTTGTTTAGCTTTGTTTTGTTGTGTCCAACTGCTATAATAATTCTTCACTCCCTTCTAAAGTTTAACTTGTGGGGTCGTTTGATAAACATCTGTTTGAGGCATGTTCTTACCTTCTACTTCTGGGATATAAATGCATGTTTGTTCCTGAATCTAGATTGCATTTTTCGGCATGCAGGCACGGATACAAGAGATGAAGGAAAAGGAGCTCAAACAACTGGGAAATGGAGATGCCAATTCCCATGTGTGCAAAGTATGTTTTGAATCACCAACAGCAGCAATTCTTCTCCCCTGTCGGCATTTTTGTTGTAAGTCGGTGAAGCTGCCTGCATTTGAACCGTGTCTAACCTTTTCTGGCCATCATCTCCTATCGTGATCGCTGCTGGTTTGTTTTTGCAGTGTGTAAATCTTGTTCGCTTGCATGTTCTGAGTGTCCAATTTGTCGCACAAAGATTGCAGATAGGCTTTTTGCATTTACTTGACGTTGCAGCTTGCACCCTCCAAATGAAGGTCATGTATACTAGTTCCGCTCATTTTTTTAATTTCCTGATAAGCTAAACTATTGGACAAGATTAGGTTCGTTAACACCTTGTCATATAATGGGACAAGTAGATAAGCAACATGCAAATAGCTCTTAAGGAAAATTGAGGATCATCGAAATGAAATACAGGTTGCATTTACTGCTGCTTGCTCAGAGCATTTATGATAAGCCCAGCAATCGTTAGCCTACAGACATAGAGGCTATTGGTCCCACATGGAATGGATCTACTGATCCTGTGTCCTTGGACTTGCATGAGTCTCGCTCATGCAAAAAGAAATCCCTCTAGCTATCTGGAAGGGCGATTACCTGTAATCCCAAACCACCGCGATTGTCATTTATGTTAAAATAAGAAATAAATTGACAAGCTCTCTGTTTTTTTCCTTTACCCCAATTACAGGGCCCTGTCGATGTTTACCCGTTCACTACATCACTGGAACGGTGGTGCAATTCTTTTATTAGTTCACTGTATGTAATTGTCAAAAAGGTATATCAATATATTGTTTCTGATCTCACTCCCCCATTGGGGCTGTAAAATAAGACTTGATCAAAGGTAAACAGAGAATCAGTACATTCAAAAGTATCAGATTGAGGATGTTGCGCTGTTTTTTTTAACATGCAAGAGAATGCTGTGGTTCTTAACCCCGCGCTTGCTCGTTGGTTCCTCAGCTCCTTGTTTATCTTTATTTTCTGTTTTCGTTTCCGAGAATCTTGATATTGCAGGTGCTATTTAACACTCGCATTGATGAATTCATTTAGAACTTTGTTGCTTCCTGTTAGCTACCAGGTTGCTTGGAATTCTTCTCTGCTTGTATTCCCCAGCGTAAAGCACAATCATATTTACACGGCTAAAGCTTTCTTGTGAAGCCTCCCTGACCGCAACCTTGGGCTACAGTTACTACTCGAAATCGAGTTTCTCTTTTCAGTGTTGACGGGTAGTGAAATGTGAATTCTCTTCCGAGCATTCGTGTTACTTCATTTCGTGTTACATAAATCACTGAATATTTATGTCTGAAATTTTTGGTAGTTGGGGTGGTTAGGTAGGTGTTGAGCCCCACTGGCTGGCTATAAGAAGGAATTTACCGAATTATAGGGAACATGGATGTGAACGCGCTTTTAATTGACTTCATTGTTATTTCATTTCGTGCATGCTTTTGATTTTATTTTAAATGAATTTTTTTTGGTATATTTAGATTATTTTGATGTGATTATGTTAAAAATATTTTTTTAAAAATAAAAAATATTATTTTAATATATTTCTAAATAATTTAAAAAATAACCAAAGCTGCGATCTCCTGTATTGCAATCTTTTTAAGGAACTTCTCTGAATTTATGTCACAAGAAATCTTTTAAAAGCTAAAAATCAAACACTGAAAAGAAGAAGGTAACCATTGAATGAACACTGAATAGGACATCAAAAGAGAGATGATGATAGTACAGTTGAAGAACAGATTAAACAAACGTAGAAGAAGGTAACCATTGAATGAACACTGAATAGGATATCAAAAGACAGAAGATGATAGTACAGTTGAAGAACAGATTAAACAAACGTGAAGCATTTCCTCTACTGAAAGTGCCTGGATCTTGACAGATAGGGGGCTTATCTGAGGAACGGTAAAACCATCCTCGCTCAATTTCCAGCCATCTTCCATCTTGCTTGCATCTTTTGACAAGTCAAATCCAAAGGGTGAACCAGGCTGGGGTGTAACTTGAGGGACCTAGAACTCTAAATATTCCGGAGAAAAACAACTCCAGTAGCTTTCAAGACCTTGATCCAGCAATGGCAAAAAATGGTCACAAGACTGAATCAAATCGGGTAACGTCAGGGAAAAGGGTGTAGACGAGTCTTAAAAAATACGAAACCCTAAAAGAAACAAGAGGTCTCTCTCTCTAGAAATAGGGTTCACTCCAAACCTTATTGCAACCATTAATTATTGCTAGAAAATCAAGGATCAAGAAGATCATCGATGCGCCAGCCTGGTAATGTCTCTAAATACTCAGATATGCTACTTGTTGAAATTGAACCATTGTCACTAACATGGTTATCATCGAAACTATATGCTGTTGTTGCCGATGCTGTCTCAACTGAAGGAGAGCTGAAGATTTCATTGGAAGCTGAACTGGGTTTCTCTAGGAGCGGCTGATCATGGTTTCTATTCGTGTTAATGCTTGCATCAAAGTTATTAGTGTTGGTCGATGAAGCTGTGTGCAGAGAAGAAGAAGCAGAGAGCTTAACGCCTGTGAGAAGAAACCTGCTGTGCTTCTGAGTGTGTTCATTAGCTTTGTGAATTGAAAGGTCACATTCTCTGCACAGAATTGCCCTATCCTCCTGACAAAACAGAAGGGCTCTCCTCTCCTGAAGAAAAATAACCTCTAAGAATATATTTTATAACCTCAACACAATCATTGAAAGTGAAAAGCAGTTGAAGGATCTACCTGGCAGATATCACAAATAGAGGGTTCTTTGAAGGAAGGATGGACTAAAGAGAACCTCGAGTGTTTTCTTGCTAACTTGTTTGCATGGTGAACTCTGTGATCACATCCATGGCAGAGAGCAGCTTCATCTGCGCAGCAGAAAACTGTCGCCTCTACATTGTCACACACATCACACCGGATCTTCATTGTCTTCTCAGTATTCTCCCTATAATATTCTTGGTTGGAGTTTAATATAAAGATAGAGATTGTAGTATTCTGGAATTGACCCTTAAGAGAGAATAAAAGGATACTGAAAAAGCTGTTGTGGGAGTATGGGCAGTATGGGAGTGGAAATGAATAAACAGCTAGGCTCAGGGGTGTTGAATGTATATCTGACAATTTTAGAGAAGAAAGCTCTGGATAGATTCAATGTAGTTTTCCTTGGAATATTTCTCTAAGCAAAGAAGATGAGAGCAAGTTGGCTTCTGGGCTATGGAGTTATTGCACAGCTACCTAGAGCATTCACTCTCATTCTCAGTGCTGTCTGATGCTGGAGGAGTGGCTACCAATTTGCATTTATCTTCCTATTTATTGATCCAAGCCTCTCTATTCATAATGATTTGGCAGTATATATAAATTTATCTTATTATAGTTTTTTTATTGTCTACAGGAGGGAGGGAGGGAGGGTGGGTGATGGACCAAAGTTAGCTCATGGGAGACCAAAAGCTGCTGCTTAACTTGCATTATCAATATTTTAGTTGATTCAGAATCTTGCCTTAGATTAGATTTGGACACCTTTTCAGTGAATGATAAAATAACTCTGTCTTGGTTTAGCCGAACCCTTTGTAATTAGTAATTGCATATGAAGAAATAACCACACCACAGCAAGCTTGGATAACTCTTGTTTATTATTCCTTAATGATTGATTTGTTTCTGGATTCTAGAAAACCTCATCCCCTGAAAAATATGTTCTGTGGATCCAGATGAACGAGTAAAACTCCAGCTGTTTTAAACTATTACAAGAGATGCATGTACTGACTCAAAATTATTGTTACCGGAAGAAGTGTTAATAACAATGGGATGAAACCAGGAAAGTGGGCAAGGCAAATATAGGGCAAAATGAAAGATATCCAAATGGCTGGTTGCATCTAGGTTGGAAGGAGCCAAGTAGACAAAAAACATATTTGAAAACAATCCAAAAAGATATTTCCAACTAAAAAAAATAATATTTGCTGTTATTATAGTGTCAAATTGTCAAAATTTTGAAAACCTTGTCTCAAGTCTGAAGGAAGGCAGTGTAGTCCTCCCCGGATCTTTTTGGGAGTCAAGTCTGCTCGATCCGTATTCCGATTCAGCACATGCATTCACACCCACCCATAAAGGCTGCAGGCAAAAGGGGTGTACGTAGCAGAGTGATTCTAAAACAACGTTATCTGTAAGAACAAGAATACATTACGAGTTCCAAAACAACTTGTACCATCGTTGAGCTACGTTAATTAATGGAAGAAGAAGCTTACGATTACCATGCAAGATAACAACTTGTCCGTACGAGTTGCTCTATCAAAACTAAGTTTTGCTTTTAATGGGAAAGCTTGTCTCTATTTTTTTCTTCTCGCACGTCCGTTTCACTTAAGCTCTACCTTGCTTATCATGGAAAAGGTTGCCTCCATTTTATCTTCTCATGCGTGCGTTTCACTTAAGCCCTTGATTGTTCGAGCAATTCGTGATTTATTATTAGCTATAATATATCTCGTTACCTGACAGCATCTCCAACACAAGAGGTAGAAGAAGAAGAAGCTATTTCTACTCATTTTCATCAGAAAAACTAGAGCATAACGAAGGGATATACATTTGCCTCTTCTTGCTCATCAATTAATTAAATCCTTGGCAATTATTGGGAATTTAGTGCTAGTTTTAATGGTTTAATTGGGTTTTTTAAATAAGTAAAAAAAATGTTTTGTGTAATTTAACTAACATGAATCCTCAAAATAACACTTGCTAATTATTGGAGTATGAAAGCGATAGTCTATCTTTATATTACTCGAAGCTATATCAACGTTTGAGCTCTTTTATTCATCATTTGCCATTAAATATGATTTTAATGGGGGTTTAGGTCATTGCATGCGTCGGATATTGAGCTCGTTGACTATTTTTTTTCTTCTTTCTTCCTTTTCTTTTGAAGCAACCTTTCTACATTAAGGATTAAAGCTAATCCTTTCATTTTTCTCCCCCTCCATCCATTGACTAGATCCACGTTCTAATGAAGTGGGAAACCAGAGTAATATATAATAATAATACTTAACAATTGATGGAGTCCACCAGCACTAGATGACAAATAACACCTTTTCACGTCCCAGACATGGATGCTCTTTCGAGCATCTTTGAACAGTAGATAAATACAATAGATATTGAAGGTGGAGATCTTGAAACGGGCGTGCAGATAAGGAAGGGACATTGGACCTTTCAATTTTTTTTTTCAATTATTGCATGCCTAGGAGTTCCAGCACAAGTGGTCAATTATTGTATGCCTAGGAGTTCCAGCACAAATGGTCATGGGTTTTTTCGAAAAGTCATATGAGAATCATGTGGAATATTGCCTAGCTACTCCTTTGAATACAAAACTGGAGTTGAAATGTAGGAAGAACATGTGTGAAATGTAGGAAGAACATGTGTTAAAAAAAACCTTCCTGGGAGTCGAGTGGCTGCTTGTAGAAATCAAAAGATGAAGCTGTTGAAGAAAATTAAAGCAGAGAACAGAAACAAAACAAATGAGCTTTAGGCGTCCACCTACACTATCCTTAATGATATTTTTCTCGAAAACAGGGAATCCTCAAGGATTTTAATAAGTTCTTTCTCAATATGATAGGGTATATAACATAAAAACAACTTGAACAAAAAAGGAGACTAACAAGATAAAAGAATATCTTGTTCTATATTGTTTATTTATAGACAGTCATGATGTAACAATCATGTTTAGTTTAATATGAAACTATAAGGGTTGTGACAACAATTTAAAATATAGTTGTTGAGAAATTAAGTGATTATAAATGTTATAGCTATTGGAAAAAAATAAACAAAAAAGTTTTAAATTCTAATACTATTAAAAATAAATCTTCATATGTTTGAAATAATATGATTTCAGTTGAAGGATCATAAAAAATATTTTAATGTTAGAGACAATTTTTTTAGAGAGGATAAGCATTGTCTCGCGCACAAAGAAGGCGAATAAGAGAGAGGGCGAATAAGAGATTTTTCTCTTGCTCAACTCAACCTTATATACATAAGCTCACTTTTCTTTCTTTTTTGATTTCTATCCCATCCCAATTTGTATTATATAAACACTTGATGAAAATTTTACATTTTCTATGAGAGATAGAGAGTCCTATATATACTGTTTGTACTAAAAAAAGTTAATTGTGGTTTCCAATATGATATAAGACTTTTTAAATAACTTTTATAACATAATCATGATTACATCTATAGATTTTCATCTCATGTCTAGTTCCATCATCGTATACATTAGTTTTAATTATAATTTTATTATCATATCATCTTACGCGAGAAACAATCCTTTTTTAATCAAATTTTATGTAGGCTATTCATATTTAAAATATTGATATAATTCTAAGAAATCTTGTTCTCTATTTAATCCTTTAACTATATATTCCAACTAAGATATAGTTTATATATATTTTTATGCTTAGTTTTTCTCCTCTTAAGATTATATCATAAGCTCTTGTGTATTTTCAAAAATAGTTGACAAGAAAAATCATATTTGTTGTAACCCAATTTTGGGTCATGCCCCAAAACTATCAGAAAATAACAAAAAAAATAAAATAAAATGGGGGGTGGTGTCGGGAAGAAAATCGAGTTAAAATTTTGAATATTTTTGGGAAAATCGATTATACCCTTTTTGTGCACAGAAATGAAAATACGTGGATCCAAAGCTAAAGTAATTTATTATAAGATAAACCCGCGCATAAACTAAGTCATAAAATATAATTATATTTTTATGGACCAATTTGATATAGTCGTTGGTTTAATATAAAAATGTAATTATATTCAGGATTTAATTTAGGTCCAATTGAAGGGTTTAATTAAGCTTGACGACTTAATTATACTTTAAATTGACCAAATTAATTTTTATTAAAGGCTTAGTTACTAAGAAATCAATTAATTCGGGCTCAATTGATGATATTTGAATTTTCAGAAACCAATTTGAATTTTTTCTAAGCCAAATAGGTGAAATCGGGGTTTAAATTGAACAAGTTAAGAGTGTAATGGTTGGGTGGGGACTATATCGCATAGATAAAAGTCGAGGATCGAAATATAAAAAGGGGTACGAAGTTAAGGCTAGTATTGAACTTATGAAGGAGGGTATGATTGAACAAAGTCATGAACTTAAGTTCAATTGAGGTTGCAATTTAAAGGAGTTAAGAATTGAGGGACCAAATCGTATTTTGCACAAATATATATATATATATATATATATATATATATATATATATATATATAAAATAATAATACTAATAATAATAAATAAAAATAATAATAATAATAATTTTTGAGCCACAAAAAAAATACACCCACATTGCAGACCACACTCCCCGCCACCTGCCAGGAATTGGGGAGTGCACTGCCGGAAACCAGGAAAGTCACCGTTGGTGACCTGCAGCAGCTCTATAAATAGAGGAAGCTAACAGCAACAGAGGGTAGAAGAAAAAACCGGGGAAAAATAAGGAAGATCACGTCAAAAATATCAAACCTTTCACTCCTGTCTTTCGTTTTTTTTCCTTTGTTTTCTTCTTGGCTTCATCTCCTCTGCTGCTCGGTTTGCTCTTTCTCTCTCAACGGAAACGAGCAACGTCTCTCTCTCTAAAACCGGAGCTCCCTTCTCCCTCTCGGTTGGAAGAACAAAGCCCACCATCGACACCTCTCATCTCGCCTGCGCCACCATTTTGGAACCACCATCGCCTCTCCCGCAGCACTACCTCTCCTCCACAGAAACAGACCCGAAGCTCTCTCTCTCTAAAGAAACACCAGGTCCAGTTTCTCTTGGACGATCAACTGGGGCACCGTCGACCGCCCAGATCCCTCCTGACCACCACCTTCGTCTCCCTCATCGTTCCATAAACCCAGAAAGCTATCTCCGGCGAAGAAAACACCAACAAACACCGACCACAGCAGGTGCACCCGTCACCTTCTGATCCATTTTCCGGCGAGCTCAGACCACCATTCTCGACGCCATCACGACCAGAAGAATCACCTCGACGTCCTCTACACTAAGGTATTAATAGAATTCCCATTCGTTGTACTCGAAAAATCCCCATTGTTACTGTACATCATCTTCTTATTGCATGAATTGTGGCATTCGGTCGGTCGGGCCGAGTTTGAGACCCAGCCCAATCATTAAAAGGCTCTGGTCGAAGCCGCTCTGAAGGCGACAGAGAGGCTGGGTTCGCGGCCCAGCTTAGTTAAGCCGGGCCACAAGCCCGCTCCTTCCCTCCGGTGCGACACCAAATCCGTCCTCCTTCAGGTGACGACTCGACCGAGAGGTCGAGTCGGCGACCAGCAGCTAAGGTGGTGGGCTGGTAGTCCAGCCCACCCGGAAATTATAATAATAATATAATAATATTAATATAATAATAAAATAATAAAAATATCAAAAATATATATAAAAAAATATTTTTGTTTTTTTATATAAAAAACCCTAAAAAATGTGTTGTTTTTTTGCATAAGGCCAATACACTAGCATATTTTAAAAATTGTTTTCTTTAAATATATAATGTCTTGGGTTTTGAAAAAAATGAATTTTAGCATGGATTTTGCCAAGAAAAAATCATTTCTTGCATTTTGAGATTTTACAACAGGTTTGTAAAATCCCAAGGGTATTGGTCAATATTTCAAAAATTTTAAATCTTATTTTTGTTTTGGGGTTTATTATTCACCGTCGGTATTTGGATAAATAAATCCAAAAGAGGTAACATTCCAAAATATTCAGTGGGAATAATATGCTTTTATTCACTGTTGGTATTTGGGCAAATAAATCCTAAGGGATTATTACCCAAAATATTCGGCAGGAATAATAAGCTATTATTCACTGTCGATATTTGGATAAATAAATCCTAAAGGGGTAAGAATCCAAAATATTTGGTAGGAATGATATACTTTTATTCACTGTTGGTATTTGGATCAATAAATCCTAAGGATTATTATCCAAAATATTCGGCGGGAATAATATGTTATTATTCACTATCGGTGCTTGGATAGATAAATCCTAAAGGGTTGATATCCAAAATATTCGGCATGGATAATATATCATCAACATTTATATATATATATATATCCTAGCAATCATAAGACAAACAAAAACACCAAGCAGCTTACCTTAGGTAGGGCGTACTAGGGGTGCTAAAACCTTCCCTTTACGCAACCAGTGCCTTACCCTTGAATCTCTGAAAGACCAGTCATAGGGTTCCTAGTAACCATAATACTAGGTGGCGACTCCCTTTTTAAGAAAATAAATAACCCCCTAGACATTTAATCTCCCCGCTCATGGGGACAAGTTGTCACGACGCCGTTCTACCCTTTTTTTTTTTGGGTGCGACGTAATGGCGACTCCACTGGGAATTTGGACTAGGCTTGATAATTTTGTTTGTTTATTATATGTTAATTATTTGTGCGTTATTTATTCATTTATTCTCATGTTGCCATGAATTATTTACATGTTTGTTTAAAAAGCTTTAGCATGCATCTTTTCAACCTGTCATCATAATATACCTCGTCATGCATCACTTTTTATCATTTTTGAGAGCACACACGAAATTTTAGGTTAAGTGGGGGAGTAGCAGCTTACCTATGACTTGAGTCAAGGTTGAAGTTTGTGTAAACCCCAACTCTTTGCTGAGAGTTTAGATGATAGTGATTGGTATACGAGCCATCCCATTATGTGCTAAGACCCCATATTGCCTTTACGAGGGTGATCACTAGGACAACGAGAGACCCTTTTTAGAGCCCAAGTAGTAAACCTACCCTATGTCTCACGTAAAGAACTAGAACCTATCGTTAGGATGTATGCTCCGTAATGTCTTTCACATGAAATAAACCTAAAAAAGGCATTTTTGCTTTACAGGTCTTGTGAACGAAATGGCCACAACCACTAAACTTTCCATCATGGAATATGGGAGAAATTCTGAATTGTCACAATTGACTGAAGGAGACTGCCTTAAAGGTGATGCTACGAGACTACCACCAATCAAGAATATAGATTGCATCATAAATGAGGTGAACAAGTTGACGATTCACTTTCAGGATGTGGACAAAGACACATTTTTCAGGAAATACAGACGCATGATGGAGATTGCAATGGTGGACGTCTTAAACCCAACAGTGCGAGGTCTAATTCATTTCTGGGACCCTGACTACCGTTGTTTTTCTTTTGGGAACATAGATCTATGTCCTACTGTGGAGGAATACGGAATGTTGACCGAGTTTCCAAATGACCTATACAGGATTTATTTCCCTTCGAGATCTGATAGGGTCATTCCTGAACTGTCGAAGCTGCTTAGGATCTCCAACTTTGAAAGGTTCTTAGAAAAGAAGGTTGCTGGTCTAAGATGGAAGATGCTGGAGTTGGAACTAGAACAAAAGTCCAGGTTAGAGAAAGAAAGATTGATTGCATTAGGCATATTTGGGCTTGTGTTATTCCCAAGCCAGACAGGTATAATAAGCTTAGAAGCTGCTGCTGCGTATATAGGATATGAGACTACGCAAATCAACCCTGTGGCTGCTGTTTTGGCTGAAACCATCATGACACTTAATCACTGTCGAAAAGCTGGGAAAGGGGCAGTGAGATGTTGCACGCAGCTGTTATATATTTGGATGGTTAGTCACATTGAAACGAAAAAACCTGTCTTCAATAATTTTTGGTGGTTCAACCGAAGATCATTGAGGATAGTGGAGGAAGAAGAATGGGGGGATTTAGACAACCAAGGATGGGTAGAAAAGCTAAAAGCTATACCTAGTGGTGGTTTGAAATGGAAGGCCCCTTGGGCCAAAGCGATGGATGTCTTAATGAGCTGCGGGCAAAGGTGCTTGGGTTTCGTTGGTAGGGATTACCGGTTATGTGAGTTATGCTCGACCCTCGTGGTAAGACAGACATGGGGGCATGCAATTCATTCCAAGGACCAAAGGGATTGCTCAATTTTTGGTTTGTTTAAGGATCCCATTGCACAAGAAGTCATGCTAGCCATCAAACAAGACTGAAAGCATCTAGTTTTGTTAGAAATAAAAATTTGGGGAATCCTAGTGCAAGCGAAGGGTATACAAAATGGAGAGATTCGATTGCCTCGGTCTCGACCAATGGAGAAGTCAAGTCGCCACAAATTGAAAAAAGTCCGTTAAAAGGAAAAGAGTTGACAATGAAGGAGAATTAAGGAGATAAATTGAAAAGCTTCGGATGGAATTAAACAAGACCCGAAAGGATAAGATGATGATGGAAGAAATGGTGTTGGAAGGTGACAAAAGGAGAGCATTTTTAGATGAGCAATTACAATCTAGAGATGCGAGACTAGCTAAGCTCGAGTTGAAGATGGTCGAGGAGAAAAATGCTAGATTGGGAATTGAGAAAGAATTAGCGGAGATGAATCAGAAGTGGAAGCAAAGTTGCTCTGAACTTGGCACATTGAAGACTGAACATAATGAGTGTCAGGAAAACATAGAATATTACCAAGAGAAGTTTACTGAAGTTCGAGTCTGAATTGATGGATAGAATTGAAAAGTATGAGGAATTGTACAAGAAATATGTAATGTCGGAAAGCCGTTTGGCGGAGCCTGTGAAAGATGAAGCTGGTGAAGCAGAATTGGTGATTAAAGAAGATGAGATAAGAACTTTGAAGATGGAGCTCGCAAAGAGAGAGAAAGGATAAAGCATCTAGGCGAAAAATTAGCATTGATAGAAAAACACAAGGATCAGATTGATGCTAATAATACTTCATAAAACAGAACCAACTTGTTGCTTATTGAAAAATTGTCCAAGATGGACAAACAAATGGATGAAGCTGCTGCGCACGCTCGGGTCATTAGGACCAATGCTAGAAATGTGGGGGGAGACATCATCTGTTATCGGCGAAGTCTAGCTGAAACCGATGCTTTCTTGGAGTCAATCGAGAACCATGGATTTGCTTTCCTACCTTTGATGAATGATGTGACAGAAGAAGGATTTTAATTTGCTTTTCCTGTTTGTGATTTTCAAAATGTAGCAAGCTTATCCAATATCAATAAAAAGGGTGTTACTCATCTCTTATGCAAATTCCGTCTTTTGGTAAATATGACTTAAGCAAATGACTCGAAATGCAGTTCTCCTAACGACAATGTGACAAGAAACCCCTATTCTATGAAGTGTTTGGCCATTAATTGTTCACAAGAGAAACCCATTGCATTACATATACATTCATACAAGCATATTCATCATACCACATACATTTTACGTTCTTTTATGCATTCATGTAAAAAGCTCAACCACGAAACATAGGTCCCCTTGTTAAAGTCCACAACACTCGACTGAGAAGAAGAATGGAAAACAACGAAAGGGCAGAACTAGAATCCCAATACCAAAGGGAGCTTAAAGCTATGCGGAATGATGTAGCACGGTTGACTAGTTTGCTAGAGAAGACCTTAAGAGCAAGGGATGGAGAGGGCACATCCGCTCAAACCGATGAAGCACCACCACCACCATATTGTAGGGACAAATTCACCAAAAAGGCAGCCTGAATCCACTCGGCCCATCCTAATTCCTATTACATTAGATTTAACAGAAGAGGACCCACAAAATGCCAGAGTTCCTGACCACGTTGAACATGACAAGTGGTCCGCACTAGAAGAAAGGATAAGAGCAGTGGAAGGAAATGATCTATCTGACCCAATTAGAGCAGCCGAAACATGCTAGGTGCCTAACATCGTGATCCCACGTAAGTTTAGGGTACCCGAATTTATAAAGTATACTGGAACAGAATGGCCAAAAAATCATCTTCGTTCCTACTATAACAAGATGGCGGAGGTCATACACGATGACAAATTACTAATATATTTCTTCCAGGATAGCCTGACAGGTTCAGTGCTTAGCTGGTACATGAGGTTGGATAATATCAGGATTCGAAAGTGGGCAGACTTGGCAGTAAGTTTAATCTTGAGATTGCTCCTGATAGGACCAACTTGATGACAATGGAGAAAGGAGCTCAAGATTCTATAAGGTCTTATGCTCAAAGATGGAGGGACCAAGCTGTCAATTTGCAACCTTTATTGATAGAGATTGAAATGGTGACCCTGTTTGCCAACACTTTCAAGGCTCCGTACTATGAGCACCTCATGGGAAGTTCAACCCAACACTTTTTTGATGCAGTACGGATTGCTGAAAGGATTGAGCAGGGAATCCGGAGTGGAAGAATTGTGGAACCCGTGGAGAAGAGAGGTCTCATTGGGAAGAGAAAAGAAATTGAGGTGAATAATATGGAAGAAAGGTACAAAGGGAAAGAGAAGAATTACAAGAGCTACCAAACACCTACCCCACAAACCACCAACATCAACTTTTCCAAACCCACCACTCCAAACCAACCTTTTTACCCAAAATTCCCTGCATATAATCAAAATAACTACCAAAGAAGAGACTATCCACAAGCTGAAGAACAACTACCACCTTTGCCCATGACCCTAAAAGAATTATATGCCCAATTACTAAACATTGGACATTGTTGCTACCCAAATTTTCACCAACTTATTTTTTATGTTTCGAAGAAAAGAAAAAATAGAAAAAGCCAAAAATCCAAAAAATCTTGTTACTGAGGGCAAAATTGAATAAATTGAGATTTTAACAAGAAATGCGAGTTGAAATAGCACAAATTGGAAATGAAGGACCAAATTGAAACAAACATGCAAGTCGAGGGTCGATTGTGAATTTTGTCCATGGAAGACTATATAAATAAAGTGCATGGCCACAAGAATAAGGGGACCAAAAAAAAGACCAAAAATTACACATCCAAAAACCCTAAACTTAGAGAAAAACCCTAAGGTTTTTATGAGGGCTGCGACCCTGCCTTTTTCCAGATAATCCCCATCTTCGACCTGGTTCGGCAACCGACCACCAGCCCCACTCTCTTCATTTTCTCATCGCTCGTCTCTCTGTAAGTGGCGACCTCACAAAGAAAAAACCAAATACTTCAGCTCCTTTCCACGACAACACAACCCCCTTCTCACAATCTCTCTTGACCCATTTCCCTTCCATTCTCTTCTCCGGTCAGCCACCCACACACAACCCTCCTCTACCATTGTTTTCTCTCCGACCAGCCACCTCGGTCATCACAGCCCTTCCCCCAGCAGACCTCCATTCTTCTTCCTTTTTGAACGACTCGACCACCAACAGCACCCACGACCGACCAGCCTCCCCACCATCTCTGCCTTTCCTCTTCCTCTCCAAGCCACCGCAGCAGCCTCATCACGTGCAACCCCACCATCCCGTGAGGAAGGAGGAGAGGCCAAGAAGAACGGAACCCCGAGAACAGACCCAAGAAAGACAAACTCGAGAAGGATAGAAGCTGTCGACTTTTCATTGTGTTTGTGTATCTTTTATTTTGTTTGCAGGTCATCGGGGACTCCTTTGTCGACGAGAAAATGAAGAGGAGAGCAGCCTGAGAAGAAGACCATATCTATGATTTTGGGAAGAAGCCGAGAATAGATCTAAAAATGGTGAAATTGATTTTGTGTTTGTATTGTTTGTGTTGCAGGTCATCTGGAAGCTCCCTCGCCAGCAAGAAAGCGTAAGATGAAAATAGAGAAGAGGAGAGAAGAAGAAGAAGAAAGAAAGGAGGATCTGCGATTTGCAGAGGTTCTTGATTTTTTTTGCGTTGGTGTGTTTGTTGTGCTTTGCGAGTCACCGGAAAGCCACCACCGGTGACGAAGAAGCCGATCTGCTCCTCCCCGTCGTTATTGTTTAGTAGACGGTGGCGCGTGATTCCACACGCCACGAGTGACGGTGGCGCGTGGATCGACGCGCCACAGTTCCCTACATCGCCTCATCTGTTCGGGCATGTAGCATTGTTCGAGAGCTTCCTTTTTATTATTATGTAATTTTTCTTTTGTATATGTGAGTTTATTGCATTTTAATTATTATTTGTAAAATGTAAAGAAAAAGAACAATGTGTGTGAGTTGTATTTTACTTTTAAAATGTGATGAAAAAAAGGAATGAAAAAGAGAAGGTGCGTGTGTGTTGTTTGGGTTTTTATTTGTTCATTTATGTTATGTTGTTTTTTTTAAGAACAAAAGGAATATAAAATAAAATAAAAAATGTGTTTTCTTTGTAAAAATTCGAAACCAATATTTCAAAGATAAAAATCTTTTTTTGTGAATTTGTTATTCACTGTTAATATTCGGATAAATAAATCTTAAAGGTTTATACCCAAAATATTCGGGAAAATAATATGCTATTATTTACTTTTCAATGTTTGGATAAATAAATTCCAAAAGGTTGTTATCTAAAATATTAAGCGGGAATAATAATAATCCATAAAATTTATTGGATTTTTAAGCAGTGATCGATTTCTTTTTTTTAATTGTAATATTTTTTGTGAATAAATACTAACTTGTTGAAACATTTTAAATCACATCTAAATAGACAATGCAGCTTACCTCAGGTAAGGCATATTAGGGCTGCTAATACCTTCTCTAGACGCAACCAGTCCCTTATCCTAGAATCTCTGAACAGACCAGTACAAATCGGGTGTTCCTAGCGACCCTCAACAGCAAGGTGGTGACTCCTCATCAAACTCCACATGCGAGAGCTAGGATCCCTCCCGGGACGCCGCGACGGACGTGCGACAGAATGGCGACTCCGCCGGGGAAGGTATTTTTTTGAAAAAATATTGGACTAAGCTTTGAATATTTTGATGTGATTTATTTGTTTCAATTTGTTTGAATTCTATGTGTGTTTATTTTCAGCAAGTTTTCTTGGCATTTTTATTTCGTGCATATGTACATATATACATGTCTTGTTGATCTATTTGAGTTATATCATTGTGGTGTGCAACTTTAAGTTAGGTGGGGGACTAGCAGCTTACCTATGACTTGAGTCAAGGTTGAAGTTTGTGTAAACCCTAACTCTTCGCTGAGAGCTTAGATGGTAATGATTGGTATACGTATCATCCCATTATCTGCTAAGACCTCATATTGCCTTTACGAAGGTGATCACTGGGACAACAAGAGACCCTGTTTAGAGCCAAAAGTAGCAAACTAACGCTGAGAGCTTAGATGATAGTGATTGGTATACGTACCATCCCATTATCTGCTAAGACCCCATATTGCCTTTACGAAGGTGATCACTGGGACAACAAGAGACCCTGTTTAGAGCTAAAAGTAGTAACTCATCATTTGTCGTGTAAACCCTAATTCTTCGCTGAGAGCTTAGATGGTAGTGATTGGTATACGTATCATCCCATTATCTGTTAAGACCCCATATTGCCTTTACGAAGGTGATCACTAGGACAACAAGAAACTCTGTTTAGAGCCAAAAGTAGCAAACTTATCATTTGTTGTGTAAATCCCAACTCTTCGCTGAGAGCTTAGATGGTAGTGATTGGTATACGTACCATCCCATTGTCTGCTAAGACCCTATATTGCCTTTACGAAGGTGATCACTGGGACAACAAAAGACCTTGTTTAGAGTCCAATGTAGCAAACTCATCATTTGTTGTGTAAAGATTAGAACCAATCATTAGGGTGTGTGCTACCTTCATTCTGTTTTGCATTAAGGCAAACTCTTCCTAAGGCAATTTAAATTCAATAAGTGACACAGTAATCATCGCTTAGGAAATTTGCATTGTTGGGTTTAAGCAGAAATACAGTTTTTGTGTATCATACAATTGTTAAAAGCATGTGTCACTCCTCGAAGGACGAGTTTGTCAAAAAAATTTTTGCATATGCATTCCTAAGGTTTTTGTGTATCGTACAGTTGTCACAAGCATGTGTCACTCCTCGAAGGGCGAGTTCGTCAAAAAAAATAAATAAATTTGCATACGCATTTTTATATGCATTCGCATAGTTTTTGTGTATCATACAATTGTTGAACGCATGTGTCACTTCTCAAAGGACGAGTTTGTCAAAAAAAAAAAATTGCATATGCATTTTTACATGCATTCCTAAGGTTTTTGTGTATCGTACAGTTGTCACAAGCATGTGTCACTCCTTGAAGGACGATTTTGTCAAAATAAATAAATAAATAAATAAATAAATAAAATTGCATATGCATTTTTATATGCATTCCCATAGTTTTTGTATATCATACAAATGTTACAAGCATTTGTCACTTCTCGAAAGACGAGTTTTTTTAAAAAAAATTTGCATATGCATTTTAACATGTATTCCCATAGTTTTTGTGTATCATGTAATTGTTACAATCAAGTTTCACTCCTAAACGGGTGAGCAAAAAAAAATAAAAAAAATTCATATGCTTTTCAAGATGCAGTCAAGTTTTTGTTTATCATGTAATTTTTATGATCACATGTCATTCCTCGAAGGAGTAAAAAAAAAAAAAAAGAGTCAGCATGCATATACATTTCAGCACGCATTCTCATTGTTTTTGTTTAACATGTTATTGTTATGATCACGTGTCATTTCTCGAAGGAGTAAAAAAAAAAATAAGAAAAAAACAAGTCAGCATGCATGTACATTTTTGCACGCATTCCCATTGTTTTTGTTTATCATGTAATTATTACGATCGCGCGTCCTTCCTCGAGGTCGAGTCCGTAAAAGAAAACATACATATACATTTCAACATGCATCCTCACAGTTTTTGTTTAGCATGCAATTTTTACAACCACATGTCACTTTTTAAAGGGTGAGTTTGTCAAAAACACAAAAAACATGCATATACATTTCAACATGCATTCCAAGAGTTTTGAAATCGGGGTCCCTCATTCTATCATCCTCCGAAGAGTCAAAAGTCATTAGACATTTGACATTGCTGAGAAGAACCGTTTCTTCTGCAAGCCCACAACAAAGTTCTCTGCTCTCTAGTGAAATCAAGTGGGACATATGCCCAAATATTATTTGGAGAGTGTTAATGCAATCATCAATGGGGATTGTGGAAATTCAGGTTTTCTTTTGAGGGAGTGCGAGTAATCCATTTTCAGAAGCAAGCATCAGTCAAAGAAGTTGTCAGCCTGTTTAAAGTATCAAATGATTTTTCTCCTGATCATGTGGAGTTATTGCGGCACTGTCAAATCAGAAAGTTTTATGCTGCCATGCACAGAAGACCATGTTATTATGTGCACAATTTTGTCTGTTAAAGTGAAGACAAATATCTTGAGTGAGAAGACATAATATGATACTGTTGAATTTGTTCCGGTGTCTGAGAAGTCAAAGTGTGCACTACAAGATTACATTGCTCGAAGAAGCGAATTTTTCTGCCAAAAGAGTCTTTTCGGCATATGACGAAATTTTTTATGATTTGCGCACTTTGTGTTCTAACAAGAGTGCTTCCTAGCTCGATCTTTTTTTGTATGTCCAATGAGGAGTGTGGTGGAGCAAAAAAAACTGTCTTCTTTTTGCGACATAATCTAGATGAGAGATATGAACAGTCTCAAGAATTTCAGTAATCAAGTGTAGAGGTTAATCAGCAAGAGGCAAGTTAAGCTTTGTGGAGGATGTTATTGTCGACAGTGTCATTAATAAATTATCACGAGCATAAGCAAGATCAATGAGCAGTGACAATACAGAAGTGATTGTTTGGCGAGTCTGAGAAAAGAGTCGCATTGTCAGTAACTTTCTCATGGAATTTCATCGGCTATCACTTTGTTTTGGGGTAAATCATCATTTTCATTGAAGCATGTGTTTTCCTTGTCTTATTTGTTGTTTTGAAGTCAAGAGATGTTTGGCATTCTTATTTTGGACAAAGTATTTTGATCAAACTCCAACATGCAAAATTTGAAATTCTCGTTTTTGAAAGTATTTTGATTGCAAAATTGACCCAACTGTTGTTAAAGACATGATGACCAATACTAGATGACCTTACAATTTTTGAGCCTATACACCGAGTTTTGAACCTCATCATAGTACTAAGCTTTATTAGTATGCATATTGACATGTAATGGATTTGGCACTTATGGACCTGTGAATCATGACTCTTGCATGTCCAAATCATTACATTGGACGAGGTCAAAATTTATCAGTTAAAACCAACTTTGCTTGAAATGACAAAAAGGCCCTCTTTGTTTATTTCCTTCACTATTCTTGAAATACGTATCCCTTGTTAATCCCAATTTGAGCCTGATATTATATTTTTTTGAAAACACCCGACATGGATCACACCCTCACACTGGGGGCAAATACAGTAGGGGACAATAAGATATTTGTAGTTTGAGGATACAGTGACAACATTAAAAATCAACAGAAGGGGAATGCACATGAATGAAAACCCAAAATTGGGAACAATCAAATTGAGATAGGACATGACAAAAACAAAGAGTCAATGCTAATGACAAGTTCAAAAAAAAGGAAAAAAAAAAGAAAAAAGAAGAAAAAATGATAAAAAAAGAAAAAGAAGAGAATATTGAACTATGCTATGTTCGTTGGTATCTGTGGTGAAACCTCATGTGGGAAGAAATGTTATTAAGATTATCGAGTCTTCAAGATAATTTATCCATCAAATGAAGATCTTGCAGAATTGTTTTGTTAGACTATATTGAGTGCAACAAGAGATGAAATAACATTTGATGACAAATTATTATTCGAGTTTTAGTATTCCCCTTCTAAGTTTGAAATTGTCAATGAAAGGAATGACATGGTCGTAGAGATTCCTAGAGCATTGGCTGATTGATAAAAATCACGTTAAGATAATTAACGTATTTTGATGTGGTCTCTTCTACTAAGATAACAAGAGCAAAGGAGTTAATGACTAGATGACGGTGATCCTAGGTCTTTGAAACCCTTAAATACTTTTTTGAGCCTATGAATATCCCTTTCTTTTATAGCCATGAACCATAGCCTCATTACATGCTTGTAAAAGTCCTTCTTGATCAAGCGAGCAATTTTAACTGATAAGTGGCGCTCTCAAAATTTGTTAGAGTTTTTCCATAAGGGTTATAATTTCATGAAAAAGTTGCAAGTTGTTATGCATATTAATAAGGTAAGTACTGAAAGATGAGACAAAATTTTCAACTGAACTTCAAGTTTTTACTCAGCTCTAATTGTTTGAAAACCACAAATCATCACTTCATCACGTACCATCAAAGGACATGCCCCAAAATCTGAGATTAGAATTGAAACCCAAAAAACCATAAAAGACAATTTCAATCTCACAATGAGTTAATTGTTGTTTGCAAAATACAAAATATTACAGTCTGCATTTATTGAATATCGTGTGTTGGGTATTTGACCAAATGAATTTGATTTTCAACAAATGATATCTCTTTGATTTTAGAGCAATGATTGGACTTTGGAAGCACATGATCTTTGAAATCAGTGACTTAATTCTAGAACAAGAAAGATTTAGAGAAAATATTGACCGAATTTGAAGAATCCTTGACATTGACAATTCTCGGCTATCATCGGAATGCTCAGCAGTTAGAGGCTAGAATGTGGATCTTGATAGGAATGCAAATAATTTCACATCATCTTGGGGGGCAAAGAAGCAGAAGCAGAAGATTGATTTAGTGAAATTCATCGATGAGAACCAACGGATTCAACTCAGGGCAACATTGCTTAATAGAGAGCGATGGTTTGATAAGCTCCAACAGTGATTGAGAATAACATTGCATTTGAAGGGCATCTTAAGATTTTGAAATATTAGCTTACCCTCATATTTTGTTGTCTCCAAAAAGATATTTTCGCATGGATGCATTTTGATAAATGTTGAAAAGTATGCATGCCGTAAAGGTTGATCATGAGATAATTGTTTGAAGCTAGTCGACTCAAGGTCCAGTTCACCTCATGAATATGGGAGACAGAAAAAACCTCGTTAATGACAATATCATAGTTCTTTGCAAACAAAAAGGATTTGTTTAGAAGAAATTGAGTCTATGACGAAGAGTTTCAGATTGCATAGCCGGAACAGTTGCATCAGCTCAAGGCGAGATTCATCACATGAATATGGGTGATGGTAGCATTACATCTCCTCTCACAAGCTAAGAGAAATTTATTGATGATAGCATGGAGCAGGCACCGATGAGTTTTGGATGCATTTATGGATGACTTGTAAATTCCATGAAGGTTGATGATGACAAACTGCAAGAGAAACATGATTCAATTGATGAAGAAAATTGATTAACTGATCAACAACCGAAGATGAGGTCGGCACTAGAAAGCTTTGCAATGATTGTTAGCAAACACACGCAAACCCAAGAGCTGTTGTTGAGAGATTTCAAGAAAGTTGATGGCTTGTTACACTCCTTCACGAGGAATCAAGCAACACCACACTTGGGGGCAATGTTAAACTTGATAAGCACTGAGAGCAGAAATCATCACAGATATGCCAGAAGAAACAATGCGCTCGAGACTTGATGAATGAATGACAACAAAGCTTTGGACACTAGGCAAAGACATCCAACGACAATGGAGCATCAGAGAAAGGGGACCTATATTTCTCAGGTAAGTATCCCTGCATCATCATGCAATTTCATCCCCATCTTCATCAACTTTCATCCGGGTAGGTCACCCATAATAATGATACCCCATTTTTCATCATCATCCGTTCGGGTAGGTCACCCGGAAAAATGAGACCATGCTAGCCGGGTAGGTCACCCGAAAAATGAGACCCTTCCATCTTCCAGTAGGTAGGTCATCCGTAAAAATGAGATCCAATCCTCCAGTACGGCGAGTCACCCGTAAAAATGAGACCCCTCCATCTTCCATCCGGTAGGTCACCCGTAAAAATGAGACCCCTCCATCTTCCATCAGGTTAGGTCACCTAGAAAAATGAGACCCCTCCATCTTCCATCCGGGTAGGTCACCCGTAAAAATGAGACCCAATCCTCCATCCGGGTAGGTCACCCGTAAAAATGAGATCCTCAATCTTCCAACCGGGTAGGTCACCCGTAATAATGAGACCTTTCCATCTTCCATCCGGGTAGGTCACCCAGAAAAATGAGACCCTTCAAACTTCTAACCCGGTAGGTCACCCGGAAAAATGAGACCCTTCTAACATTCTAACCCGGTAGGTCACCCGAAAAAGGAGACCCTTCTAACTTTCTAACCCGGTAGGTCACCCGGAAAAGGAGACCCTTCTAACTTCTAACCGGGTAGGTCACCCAGAAAAATGATACCCTTCTAACATTCTAACTCGGGTAGGTCACCCAGAAAAATGAGACCCTTCTAACCCGGGTAGGTCACCCAGAAAAATGAGACCCTCCTAACACTGCTAATCCGGGTAGGTCACCCGTCATAATAAGACCATCTACACCATTCTATTTTTCTTTACAACACTTACTATTTAAAGTCTTTTATAAGACTTTAGTTGCAAGCATTGTAAAGAGGGGGCATCTGTTGCTACCCAAATTTTGACCTACTTATTTTTATGTTTCAGAAAAAGAAAAAAAGCCAAAAATCCAAAAAATCTTGTTACAGAGGCAAAATTGAATAAATTGAGAATTTAACAGTCAATGCAGGGTGAAAGAGCACAAATTGAAAATGAAGGACCGAATTGAAACAAACATGCAAACTGAGGGCTGATTGTGAATTTTGTCCATGGAAGACTCTATAAATAGAGTGCATGGCCACCAGAATAGAGAGGGGACCAAAAAAAAGACCAAAAATTACGCATCCAAACACCCTAAACATAGAGAAAAACCCTAAGGTTTTGTGAGAAGTCTGCACCTGACCCCATCTATCTTCTTGCGACCCTGCCTTTTTTTTTCCGATAATCCCCATCTTCGACCAGGTTACGGCAACCAGCCACCAGCCCCACTCTCTTCATTTTCTCATCGTCGTCTCTCCGTAAGTGGCGACCTCACAAAGAAAAAACCAAATACTTGACCCCTCTCCACGACAACACAGACCCCCTTTTCACAATCTCTCTTGACCCATTTCCCTTCCATTCTCTTCTCAGGTTAGCCACCCACAACCCTCCTCTACCATCGTTTGCTCTCAGGCCAGCCACCTCGGTCGTCACGAGCCCTTCCCAGTGAGACCTCCATTCTTCTTTCTTTTTGAGCGACCCGACCACCAACGGCACCCACGGCCAGACCAACCTCCCCATCGTCTCTGCCTTTCCTCTTCCTCTCCAAGCCACCGCAGCAGCCTCACCATGAGCAACCCCACCATCCCGTGAGGAAGGAGAAGAAACCAAGAAGAACGGAACCCCGAGAACAGACCCAAGAAAGACAGACCCGAGAAGGATAGAATTGTCTGACTTTTCATTGTGTTTGTGTGTCTTTTATTTTGTTTGCAGGTCATCGGAGATTCCTTCGCCGGAGAGAAAATGAAGAGAAGAGCAGCCTGAGAAGAAGACCATATCTATGATTTCGGGAAGAAGCCGAGAATAGATCTAAAAATGGTGAAATTGATTTTGTGTTCTGTATTGCGTTTGTGTTGCGAGTCATCTGGAAGCTCCTTCGCCGGCAAGAAAGCGTAAGATGAAAGCAGAGAAGAGGAGAGAAGAAAAGATGAAAAAGAAGAAGAAAGAAAGGAGGATCTGCGATTTGCAGAGGTTCTTGATTTTTTTGCGTTGGTGTGTTTACGAGTCACCGAAAGCCACCACCGGCGACAGAAGAAGTCGATCTGCTCCTCCCGGTCGTTATTGTTTAGTGACGGTGGCGCGTGATTCCACACGCCACGATGACGGTGGCGCTGTGGATCGACGCGCTACAGCTTCCTCTGACCGCCTTACTTGTTCCGGCATGTAGCATCTGTTCGAGAGCTTCCCTTTTATTATTATGTAATTTTTCTTTTGTATATGTGTGTTTATTGCATTTTAATTATTATTTGTAAAATGTAAAGAAAAAGAACAATGTGTGTGAGTTGTATTTTACTTTTAAAATGTGATGAAAAAGAATGAAAAAGAGAAGGTGCGTGTGTGTTGTTTGGGTTTTTGTTTGTTCATTTATGTTATGTTGTTTTTTAAGAAAAGGGAATATAAAATAAAATAAAAAATGTGTTTTCTTTGTAAAAATTGAAACCAATATTTCAAAGATGAAAATCTTTTTTTGTGAATTTGTTATTCACTGTTAATATTCGGATAAATAAATCTTAAAGGTTTATACCCAAAATATTCGGGGAAATAGTATGTTATTATTTACTTTTCGGTGTTTGGATAAATAAATTCCAAAAGGTTATTATCTAAAATATTCAGCGGGAATAATAATAACCAATAAAATTTATTGGATTTTTAAGCAGTGATCGATTTCTTTTTTTAATTGTAACATTTTTATGAATAAATATTGATTTGTCGAAACATTTTAAATCACATTGAAATAGACAATGCAGCTTACCTCAGGTAAGGCGTATTAGAGTGCTTGATACCTTCCCTTTACGCAACCAGTCCCTTACCCTTGAATCTCTGATCAGACCAGTACAAATCAGGTGTTTCTAGCGACCCTCAACAGCAAGGTGGCGACTCCTCATCAACTCCACATACGAGAGCCAGGATCCCTCCCGGGACGCCTGCGAGGACGTCACGACAGACATATTGCTCCCCTACCAGTACCACCAGCACGACCACCTTTCCCTGCTTGGCATAATCCCAATTTGACTTGCGAATACCATGCTGGTAATGCAGGTCACAGCATCGAGACCTGCGTAGCTTTTAAGAGAAAGGTGTTACAATTGATCAAAGTCGGATGGATCACCATTGAGGATCCACCCAATGTGAATCTGAATCCTTTGCCCAAACATCGTCGCGGAAGTAGTGGGGTGAATGCAATAGAAACTAATAACAAAGTAAGGGCTCTCAAGGTGACTATGGCTAGATTATACGATATGTTGGTGCAATCTGGATATTTGATGGGATCAACTAAGCATGACATTGGCGAAAATGACTTTTGCCCATTCCATGAACAAAAAGGGCATCACATTGACGAATGTATTGAGTTTCAGTCAAAGGTCACCAGGATGGTGACTTTAGGGGAGTTAAGGATTGAGTATAGAGAAACCATGAGGAGATAGCGAGGGATAGAGAAGTGTAGGGTCCAATCAACACCTACTGGACTCTCGAGATTGATGTTATATAAGCCTTCATGTGCAAAGGAGGTGGACTATAAAGCAATGCCAGGAAATTATGCTGCTACCCCAAACGTCGAATTTCCTTTTGTCCAAACCGAGATAGGTGGTTTGACCCGGAGCGATCGTTATTTCATGCCCGAGGAGCTGGAAAAACAAAGGAAAATCAAGGGTAAGGAGGTAGTGAGACGAATGAGTTCTTGAAATTGATGAAGCATAGTGAGTATTGTGTGGTGGATAGAAAACCCCTGCCAAAATCTATATCATGTCATTAATACTCAGTTCTCAGTCTCATCGAAATGCTTTACAAAAGGTACAGAACGAGGCATATGTATCTTAGAATATTGAGCAAACGACTATGGAGTACCTGGTAGGGAGGATTCATGCGTTGAACTATTTGTATTTCACTATGGATGAACTCGATGCTGAAGGAACTGACCATAATAAGCCTTTGTATATCACAGTCCGATGCAAGAATTGTCTCATTGGTAAAGTTCTCATCGATAATGACTTTGCCCTAAATGTGTTGCCAAGACACATGCTGGAAGAGATGCCAGTAGATCCTTCTCACATGCATCCAAGTGGGATTACGGCGAGAGCATACGATGGTGCGCCGAGGCAGGTGTTGGGGGCAATCGAAGTTGAACTAGCCATAGGTCCCCAAACCTTCTTGGTAACCATTCAGGTGATGGACATCCACCCTTCCTATAGCATGTTGTTAGGAAGACCATGGATACACGCTGCCGGAGCTGTTACTTCTTCATTGCATCAACGTTTGAAGTACATTGCCAATGGTGTCCTCGTTACTGTCAAGGCCGAAGAAGCTATATCCGTGATGAAAAATGTAGCGGTCCCATTTATTGAAGTTGAAAATTGTACGGATGGGAACCTGCATGCATTTGAAGTTGTGAATACCGAGTGGGTGCCGGAGAATACCATAAAAAGGAAACCCAGGATCTCAGGGGCCACTAAAATGGCCGCTAAAAGCCTCTTAAAGAACAAGGTTCCTGCTCGATTTGGAGCAACGAAAAAGAAACTTGAATGGGTTGGGGTAACGAAGCTGAAGGCTGCAGAACAAAGGTTTGGTTTGGGATATAAACCTAAAAAAGAGGATTACCAGCGGGCTGCCATAGCAAGAAGAGAGAAAAGAATGGCGAGGATTGAAGGAAGGAAGCCTGAAGAAGAAGATTTAGTCATTCCTCCGATCAGAGTCTCATTCCCAAAGGCAGCATATGTCGTACAGCCTGATCCAGGGCACGAGAGCTTTCTTCAGAAGATGTCATCTATGAGCATAAATATTGTGGAAAAGGAGGAAGTCCAGGGAATTGTCAAGAAGACTCAGTCAGGGAAAAGGGATGAAGAGCTACCACAGTTGACCATCTATGTTGTAGAGGAAGCCACTGCCTATGCATGCATTCAGAAATTGGCCAAGGAGAGAAGTTCCGAATTGGGAAACCAAGAAGCTCCATTGGTTTTCAGAATGTAATGAACAATATTTTCTACATTTGTTTTGTTTTGTTTTGTTTTGTTAAGGCCTAACGAGCCAATCGGATTTTATCTTTGTTTGTTGTGAACAAATTTTTATGGAGATCATGCATGTTTGTTCATCTCTCTTCTTATTTTTATTTGGTGCATTTACACTCATTTTTCGCTTCAGGAACCCTGAAGCGGAACTCCACAACACCACTTGCACTTTACATCGAGAATGAATGGTCGAATTATAAAGAACACGTAATAGTTGTAGAAGAGCAAGACGGGGATGAAAATAGCGTTAAAAGTTCACAAAATTATTAGAACAACACGAACAAGTTTGGAAACCCGCTAAAGAGGAACTTGAAACCATAAATGTGGGCACTCGAAGAAAGCCAAAGAGAACTCAAGGTAGAAACTTTGATCACGCAAAAGGAAGAGAAGACTTGATTGCACTTGCTTTGAGATTATACTGAGATGTTTTGCTTGGTCTTATGAGGATATGCCCGGTCTAGATACAAATATCATAGTCCATAGGTTACCATTGGAGGAGGGATGCAGACCGATTAAGCAAAAGCTAAGAAGAACGCACCCGGAAGTTTTGATCAAAGTAAAGGCGGAGATTGAGAAACAATGGAATGCTGGTTTCTTAGAGGTGGTCAAATATCCACAATGGGTGTCCAACATAGTAGTGGTACCCAAAAGGAGGGCAAGATTCGAGTGCAGTGTGGACTTTAGGGATTTAAATCGTGCTAGCCCTAAAGATAATTTTCCTCTACCACATATAAATATGTTAGTTGATAATGCAACTCGTAGCTCTGTTTATTCCTTTATGGATGGTTTCTCGGGCTATAATCAAATAAAAATGGCGCAGGAAGATAAAGAGAAGACGACATTTGTTACACCATGGGGGACTTTCTGCTATAAAGTCATGCCATTTGGGTTAAAGAATGCAGGTGCCACTTATCAAAGGGCTATGGTGACTTTATTTCACGACATGATGCACAAGGAGATTGAAGTATACGTGGATGACATGATCGCTAAATCGAGAACAGGAGAGAATCATGTCAAATATTGAAGAAATTATTTGAAAGGTTAAGGAAATATAAATTGAGGCTTAACCCTGCAAAGTGTTCATTTGGGGTGAAGTCTGGGAAGTTGCTAGGATTTGTGGTGAGTGACAAAGGAATAGAAGTAGATCCAGAAAAAGTAAAGGCTATTCGAGGATATGCTCGCGCCAAGACCGAGAAGGAAGAGTAAGGGGATTTTTGGGAAGGTTAAATTACATTGCTCGATTCATATCCCAGCTAACCACAACCTGCGACCCTATTTTTCGTTTGTTAAGAAAGAAGAATCCTGGCATTTGGAACGTAGAATGCGAAGAAGCTTTTGAGAAAATCAAGCAGTACCTGCTAAAACCACCTCTACTGGTTCCCCCTGTACCAAAAAGGCCACTAATTTTATACTTAACAGTGACTGAAACAACGATGGGATGTGTGCTTGGACAGCAGGATGAGTCGGGAAGGAAGGAAAATGCCATTTATTATTTAAGCAAGAAGTTCATGGAGTGTGAGTCTAGGTATACCATGATTGAAAAGTTGTGTTGCGCGTTAGCATGGGCTGCAAAAAGATTGCGACAGTATATGTTGTATCATACCACGTGGTTAATTTCTAAATTGGACCCGTTGAAGTACATCTGTGAAAAGCCCTATTTATCCAGCCGAATCGCTAGGTGGCAAGTTCTGCTATCCGAGTATGATATAGTGTACATGACAAGGAAAGCGATAAAAGGGAGTGTTATTGCTGATCAGCTGGCAGACCATGTTATGGAGGACTATGAGCCATTAAACTTTGATTTTCCTGATGAGGATGTGTTTTCAGTGGAGGAAGTAAAACCCGGATGGTGGACTATGTACTTTGATGGTGCTGTGAATGTATGTGGTAGCGAGTCGAGGCGATGATAATATCTCCGACAAGAAACAATACCCGCTTCAACTAAATTGCAATTCGGTGCACTAATAACACAGTCGAGTATGAGGCCTGTATTCTTGGTTTAGAGACTGCATTGGAGATTCGATGCTAATTATTTGTCAGGTAAAAGGGGAATGACAAACCAAAGAAGAAAAGCTGATACCCTACCAAGAGTACCTATCTAAACTGGCTAAGGAGTTTAAGGAAATAGAGTTCACACATCTAGGAAGGGAAGGAAATCAGTTTGCAGATGCTTTGGCTACTCTAGCTTCTATGGCTAGAATAGACTTCGGGCAAAACTTACAACCGATACAGATCGACATCAGAAATAACCCGTCTCATTGTGGCTCAGTTGAAGGAGAAATAGATGGAAACCCTTGGTACTACGATATCAAGAACTTCATCCAAAATCGGACTTATCCCGTGGGGCATCCAACATCGAAAGAAGACCTTGAGAAGGTCGGCAATGGATTTTTACCTTGCTGGAGCGGTTTTGTATAAGAGGTCATCTGATGGGACTTTGCTGAGATGCCTAGATGGGGTTGAAGCTAGAAACGCATTGCGAGAAGTTCATGAAGGGATCTCCTCGACCCATGCTAGTGGATATATGATGGCGAGGAAAATACAAAGAGTTGGTTACTTTTGGATGACATTAGAGAAGGATAGCATTGACTATGTCCGCAAATGTCATAAGTGTCAGATCTACGGGGACAAAATGAGTGCCCCTCCGATCCCTCTATTTAATTTGTTATCTCCATGGCCTTTTACGATGTGGGGGATCGATGTGATTGGACCTATCAACCCAAAAGCCAGCAATGGTCACAGGTTCATTCTCGTGGCAATTGACTACTTCACAAAATGGGTAGAGGCCGGGTCATTTGCTCATGTAACACAAAAGGTGGTAAAGAAGTTCATTGAGAGAGATGTGATATGTCGGTACGGGCCACCAGAAAAGATTATAACTGATAATGCCCAAAACTTCAATGGGAAGTTGATAACAGAACTCTGTGCTAAATGGAAGATCAAACATTCAAATTTCTCTCCTTATAGGCCCAAGATGAATGGTGTTGTAGAAGCTGCTAACAAGAACGTCAAGAAGATTGTTCAGAAGATGGTAGTCACCTATAAGGATTGGCATGAAATGTTGCCATTTGCTCTTCATGCATACCGTACTGCAGTTCGGACCTCAACAGGAGCCACTCCATACATGTTGGTATATGGGATGGAGGCGGTAATGCCTTTAGAGGTAGAAATCCCATCACTAAGAGTATTGATAGACTCCGAACTAGATGAAGTAGAATGGGCAAAGGTCAGATATGAGCAATTGAATTTGATCAGTGAAAAGAGGTTAGCCACAATCTGTCATCATCAATTATACCAAGGAAGGATGGCCAAAGCATATGATAAGAAAGTCCGACCTCGAAAATTCCAAGAAGGCGACTTGGTATTAAAGAAGATATTGTTTGTACCAGGGCAAGATCAGAGTAAATGGGCCACGAACTATGAAGGCCCATATGTGGTGAAGAAGTCATTCTCAGGAGAAGCTTTGCTATTATCTAGAATGGATGGAGAAGATCTAGCTAGGCCTGTGAATTCTAACTCTGTAAAGAAATATTATGCCTAATATGTTGTAACCTTCCTCAATAGATGAAATTCGGCCATGAATTCTTGTTGCAAGAAATCTTTTCCAAAGCACATGATCTTATAATATTTATTTACGTTCTATCATTTATTTTTTATCTATTTTGTGCACCATGCTGGGGGCAAAATTATAAAATGGCAATTTGTTTTAAAAGTATCAATTTGTATTTTTGATCTATTTTTGTGCCCCACGCTGGGGCAAGATTATAAAATAGCGATTTGTTTTAACAGTGTCAATTTGAAAATAAAACCATGTTTTAAAATTCTTTCAAGTATATGTCGTTTTGAGTTTTTTAGACATAAAAGAATAATACAAATGGAGCTAGAAAGGGTCCTATGTGGAAATCTTGTCGCCAAGCATAAGGATATGGCATGGGGAACACATCCTATGAAGGAAGTCCACCACAAAGAGGGGGGTCTATGTTTCCAAAAGAGGTAACGAAGCATGCATATTATTGTCATAACACTAACCTGATAGGAAAGGTGTGGTGAAAACTGATATAATTGCAAGTCATGAAAGATATGGAGAAATCGAATCTTAGGTCGACAAAACCGCGGACGATGGATTGAGAATCGGTCACCCATAAAAATGAGACCATGATAGTCGGGCAGGTCACCCGTCATAATGAGACCCGGGTAAGTCATCCGTCACTATCGAGACTTTACTAACTCGGGCAGGTCACCCGTCATAATCAGACCCGGGTAAGTCATTCGTCACTATCGAGACTTTACTAACTCGGGCAGGTCACCCGTCATAATGCGATCCGGGTAAGTCATCCGTCACTATGGAGACTTCTCTAACTCGGGCAGGTCACCCGTCATAATGCGACCCGGGTAAGTCATCCGTCACTATCGAGACTCTTCTAACTCGGGCAGGTCACCCGTCACAATAAGACCCGGGTAAGTCATCCGTCACTATCGAGACTCTTTTAACTCGGGCAGGTCACCCGTCGTAATCCGACCCGGGTAAGTCATCCGTCACTATCGAGACTCTTCTAACTCGGGCAGGTCATCCGTCACAATAAGACCTGGGTAAGTCATCCGTCACTATCGAGACTCTCCTAACAAGGGCAACTCGTCACAATGAGACAAGCTCCATTTTTTTCTTTCTTTACAACACTTACTAAGCTAAAGTCTTTTATAATGACTTTAGTCGTAAGCATTGTAAAGAAGGGGGCAACTGTTGTAACCCAATTTTGGGTTATGCCCCAAAACTATCAAAAAATAACAAAAAAATAAAACAAAATGGAGGATGGTGTCGGTAAAAAATCAAGTTAAAATTTTGAATATTTTTGGAAAAATCGATTATACCCTTTTGTGCCTAGAAATGAAAATACGTGGATCCAAAGCTAAAGTAATTTATTATAAGATAAATCCGCGCATAAACTAAGTCATAAAATATAATTATATTTTTATGGACCAATTTGATATAGTCGTTGGTTTAATATAAAAGCGTAATTATATTCAGGATTTAATTTAGGTCCAATTGAAGGGTTTAATTAAGCTTGACGACTTAATTATACTTTAAATTGACCAAATTAATTTTTATTAAAGGCTTAGTTACTAAGAAATCAATTAATTCGGGCTCAATTGATGATATTTGAATTTTCAGAAACCAATTTGAATTTTTTCTAAGCCAAATAGGTGAAATCGGGGTTTAAATTGAACAAGTTAAGAGTGTAATGGTTGGGTGGGGACTATATCGCATAGATAAAAGTCGAGGATCGAAATATAAAAAGGGGTACGAAGTTAAGGCTAGTATTGAACTTATGAAGGAGGGTATGATTGAACAAAGTCATGAACTTAAGTTCAATTGAGGTTGCAATTTAAAGGAGTTAAGAATTGAGGGACCAAATCGTATTTTGCACAAATATATATATATATATATATATATATATATATATATTAAAAATAATAATACTAATAATAATAAATAAAAATAATAATAATAATAATTTTTGAGCCACAAAAAAAATACACCCACATTGCAGACCACACTCCCCGCCACCTGCCAGGAATTGGGGAGTGCACTGCCGGAAACCAGGAAAGTCACCGTTGGTGACCTGCAGCAGCTCTATAAATAGAGGAAGCTAACAGCAACAGAGGGTAGAAGAAAAAACCGGGGAAAAATAAGGAAGATCACGTCAAAAATATCAAACCTTTCACTCCTGTCTTTCGTTTTTTTTCCTTTGTTTTCTTCTTGGCTTCATCTCCTCTGCTGCTCGGTTTGCTCTTTCTCTCTCAACGGAAACGAGCAACGTCTCTCTCTCTAAAACCGGAGCTCCCTTCTCCCTCTCGGTTGGAAGAACAAAGCCCACCATCGACACCCTTCATCTCGCCTGCACCACCACCTTAGAACCACCATCGCCTCTCTCTCAGCACTACTTCTCCTTCACGGAAACAAACCCGAAGCTCTCTCTCTCTAAAAAATAACAGGTCCGAAGTTCCCCTTCTCTTGGCCGGTCAACTGGGGGTACCGTCGACCGCCCAGATCCCTCCTGACCACCACCTTCGTCTCCCTCATCGTTCCAGCAACCCAGAAAGCTATCTCCGACGAAGAAAACACCAACAAACACCGACGACAGCAGGTGCACCCGTCACCTTCTGATCCATTTTCCGGCGAGCTCAGACCACCATTCTCGACGCCATCACGACCAGAAGAATCACCTCGACGTCCTCTACACGAAGGTATTAAAAGAATCTCCCTTCGTTGTACTTGAAAAATACCCATTATTCTCGTACATCATCTTCTTCGCTGCATGCATTGTGGCATTCGGGTCGGGTCGGGCCGGGTTTGAGACCCGGCCCAATCATTAAAAGGCACGGGCTGGAAGCCCGGCCTGAAGGCGACAGAGAGGCTGGGTTCGCGGCCCATCTTAGTTAAGCCGGGCCACAAGCCCGCTCCTTCCTCTCAGGTCGACAACTCGACCTAGATAAGTCAGGTCGATGACTCGCATCCGTCCTCCTCTGAGTCGGCAACTTAGGCGCTAAGGTGGTGGGCTAGTAGTCCAGCCCACCCGGAAATAATAATAATAATATAATAATATTAATATAATAATAAAATAATAAAAAATATCAAAAATATTAAAAAATATATAAAAAAATATTTTTGTTTTTTATATAAAAAACCCTAAAAAATGTGTTGTTTTTTTGCATAAGGCCAATACACTAGCATATTTTAAAAATTGTTTTCTTTAAATATATAATGTCTTGGGTTTTGAAAAAAATGAATTTTAGCATGGATTTTGCCAAGAAAAAAATCATTTCTTGCATTTTGAGATTTTACAACAGGTTTGTAAAATCCCAAGGGTATTGGCCAATATTTCAAAAAATTTAAAATCTTATTTTTGTTTTGGGGTTTATTATTCACCGTCGGTATTTGGATAAATAAATCCCAAAGAGGTAAAAATCCAAAATATTCGGTGGGAATAATATGCTTTTATTCACTGTTGGTATTTGGGTAAATAAATCCTAAGGGATTATTACCCAAAATATTCGGTGGGAATAATAAGCTATTATTAACTGTCGATATTTGGATAAATAAATCCTAAAGGGGTAAGAATCTAAAATATTCGGTAGGAATGATATACTTTTATTCACTGTTGGTATTTGGATCAATAAATCCTAAGGATTATTATCCAAAATATTCGGCGAGAATAATATGTTATTATTCACTATCGGTGCTTGGATAGATAAATCCTAAAAGGTTGATATCCAAAATATTCGGCATGGATAATATATCATCAACATTTAAATATATATATATATATATATATATATATATATATCAATATCCTAGCAATCATAAGACAAACAAAAACACCAAGCAGCTTACCTTAGGTAGGGCGTACTAGGGGTGCTAAAACCTTCCCTTTACGCAACCAGTGCCTTACCCTTGAATCTCTGAAAGACCAGTCATAGGGTTCCTAGTAACCATAATACTAGGTGGCGACTCCCTTTTTAAGAAAATAAATAACCCCCTAGACATTTAATCTCCCCGCTCATGGGGACAAGTTGTCACGACGCCGCTCTACCCTTTTTTTTTTTGGGTGCGACAATATTCATAAGGAATTGGTATGCTTGAAATTCAAATTTATAAGCTCTTTAAAACTTGTATTGATTTCGAGTATAACAGTTTGTTCTCTCTTTTCTCTTGTCAACTAGGTATAAATAGCCAAACTATATAAAATCATTATAATGTGTGTGTGTGTGTATATATATATATATATATATTATCTTACATGATGATTATCTATGTATTCAATCCTCAACATGACTCATATGTTAACGATAAAAATACATTAATGCATAAAATATGTGATTGATCTCCTTGATTTATGCACGATCAATTTTTCTTGTTTGCTTTTCGCTTTTATGTAGGAATGTAAATTGGGCAATGACAAGTGTATAGATTTTAATTGAGGATCCTAAATTATTCTTTATTCTATGTGTGTGTGTATTTCTTTTCAATGTATAATATGAGAGAATATTGATTTCCTTCATGGTATTAGAGTAAGAACGCTTCGACAACAAAAAACTATAGTTTTTCTCTTATTTTCTTCTTTCAGCCATCATATATGGCAGAGAAGCAAACAATGACAGAGGCCGATAAATTTGGCAATCCGAATGATCTTTTTATCTTAACCACTCCAATTAACTTGAAATTATGCTTGTCGCTCCAGTATTGAATGAAGAAAATTACGACACTTGGAGTCATGCCATGCTCATGGGCCTCAACATCAAAAATAAAGAAGGCTTCATTAATGACATTATTCAAAACCACCAACTACATCCACCAAAGAACTTTAATAATGGACATGTTGCAACAATCTCGTGAAATCATGGTTTCTCAACTTAATCTCACATGATATCAGAGCAAGTGTAGTATATAATGAGGCTGCTCATGAAATTTGAGCTGACTTAGATAAGTGTTTTTCACGCATAAATAGTTCCCATCTTTTTCATGTTGAAGAAGGAATCCATGATTATAAACTGAACAACATGACAATTGGGTTTATTACACCAAGCTAAAGAGCCTATGGGATGAAGGAGATGTATTGTGTTTTATTCCATCCTACACTTGTGGCACTGTAAAAGAGGTTCTGCAGTTCCAACAAAGTTAAAAGATTATAAAGTTTCTCATGGGCCTTAATGAAACTTAAACAGCTATTTAAGACAAATTTTAGTCATGGATCCACTTCTTATTGTTAACAAAGCTCATTCTCTAGGATAAAAGAAAATGAGCAGTATCAAAGAGAAATGCACCCGTGTATGAGATTATGACCTTTGCCATAAAAAACAACTCATGAAATTTTAAAGATAATAAATTCACACCTAAAAATCCTCATTTGAAATGTGAAATTTGTGACAAATTTAGGCATATCTGGTAGACTTGTCGAGCATATCTTAAATATGATTATTATGACTGGAATGGTCACACCATAAATATATGTTGTAAGTTGCACAAAAGGAATTCCACTAGTGGTAAACTCGAACAACAAGAGCATAAGCATTTTACCTTTAAGGTCCATCATGCCAATGTCAAATACAACAATACATCCCACCTTCTTCAACCTCACAACATAACAATACTAGAATCTAATGATGTTTTTTTAACAACAATAAGCCTAATTCCATGGCTACATGTTGGTAGTGCATCTTCAATGGGTGATCTCTCAAGTACAACCTTTTGTGTTTTTGTTTTTGGAAAAGGAATGTGTTAAATACTTGACACAAGAATCTAGATCATATGATTTGCTCTTTTGACTTGTTGACTACAACTTCTTAGGGTCTGTTTGGCACAACTGTTGATGTTGTGATTGAGGTTGAAAAACAATTTCATGCAAAGCGCTTTTAGCTACGGTTTGTAACTGAAATTTAAGTGTTTGGTTAGAATTGTGGCTGAGCTTGATTTTAATTAAAAAAAAATTTGTGTGTTTGGTTAGCATGCTTTTCATATTGCTGTCGACTTGTTAAATTAATTAAAAATACACACACACACACAGATATATATATATATATATATATATATAAATATTTTGTTGGAATAATTTCATATATTTATTAATAATTATAATAACAAAATATTTGAAATAATTGAAGTACATTTTTACTTACTTGCTTATTAATAAATATACAAGACGTCCTTTTATATATAAAACACCCACTAGTTTAATTTGTATGCACTTGTTTAATTATGTTTTTTAAATGAAGAAGAAAATAACGGAATATTTCAGCAAGTATTGGAAAACAAAATTTATTACTAATTAAAAGAAACGTGAGTAACTTATGTCTTTCGATTACTGCTTTGCTTCCATCGTCCTTGCTCTCTCTCCCTCCAAAAGAGCCTCAATCTCTAAAGAAACCATCCATTTCGGACTCACCCCAACCGTACTCTCCACTTCCTGCAATTACTTTCATGGTTCCTTGATCTGCGATCCAAATTGGATACCCAACAACTATGACATTTCATGTAAAGAAATATTCAAAGGTTGGAATTGCATTTCGGAAATAAATCAAATGCAAAGAAATCATCAAGTGGCGATGGCAACCTAATGGGTGTGGTCTCCTTGTTGGGGACTCCTTGAACAAGAATATGTTTGTTTCTCTTTTGCTCTCTAAAAAGGTGTCGAGTGATGTGAACAAGTGGAGACTAGCTGGGCCTAATCTTCGCTCTACTTTTTGTGTCGAGTGATGTGAGAGATGCTTTTGCATCTACAACCCTCATGTAAACGTAATCGACCTCCACTCCAAAAATTCATCACTCCCTCTTCTCAATCACAGATGAGATTGAACCTAAACCCAAAATCGAATTGTTGTAAAAGTGATGGGACCCATCGTCAAAATATGTTGTAGTTGTTTGATATTATTGAGTTTGGCTTCTCATTTTGCTTCAACCACAGGTAAAAATGTGAAGCCAAACACCCACTTAAGTTACCAACCAAACCATGCATTTTCTCAATTGAGCAATTACTCGTCGTCACACACATAGATAACATTCATTTTGATAATTTTGTATTACATGGCGTGCTCTTTGTTCCATCCTTTAAATTAAACATGATTTCTATTAGCAAGTCTTTTGAAGTTCCCAGCGCCTTGCTATATTTATTAATGATGTTTGTATGCTTCAGACCAATGATAGGGAAGATGATTAGGACGAGAACTAAATGAGGTGAACTTTACTACCTTTATACTTTAAAGAATCTCATAATTCAATCACCACAACAGTCTCTCATACCCAGAGACTTTAGCATCAACACTTGGTCATCCTTCAAATAAGAGTAATCATTTGATTTCTTATTCTATCAAAGACATGTTTTTTGTGATATTGATGATTGTGTAATTTTTCCCATTAGCCAAACAAACTTGTGTTCAATTTCAATTAAGTTCTATTACTACTCATGCACCATGTGAATTGATTCATGTTGATAACTAGGGAGGATATCATATTCCTACAATCATTGGGGCACAATGCTTTGTCACCATTATCAATGATCATACTCGTTGTACATGGGTTTATTTGATGCTTCATAAATCAAACAACCCTAATTACATCACCATATTCATCAACTTAGTCGAGACACAATTTTCTTTAGAATTTAAAATTCTTCATAGTGATAATGGTTCCAATTCATAATGATAAAATTTCATTCAAATAAATGAATCATTCTTTAAACTAGGTGGGTCCCCACCCCACAACAAAATAGAGTTGCCAAACAAAAACATCGCCACCATCTCAATGTGGCACAAGCATTATGGTTTCAAGTTAATCTTTCTAAATAATTTTGGGAAGATGCCATATTAGTTTCCACCTATGTCATCAATCAAACTCCCACACTAGTACTTTAAGGAAAAACCCTTTTTGAGATGTTTTTTTTCACAAACAACCTATCTATGATCATTTATGAGACTTTAGGTGCTTGTGCTCCACATCCACACACCATCATCACCCTATAAAATTTGATGCTAGAGCCATATGATGTCTCTTCCTTGGGTATCCATACAGTAAAAAAGGACATTGGATTTATGATCTCTCAACCAGTAAAATTTTTGTTTCATGGGATGTTTCCTTTCTTGAGACTATTTTTCCTTTTCCATCTTCTGTTGTAAGTTCTCCTTTGGTGCTTCCTCATACTCAATCACCAACCTATGATGATAATATTTCAAATTCACCTCCTTCTCCCAACTCCAACACATAACCTTTTTAAACCGAACCTATATCTCCGAAAATTCCTTCATCTCCAACTCCCTCCACTGCCCCCAAATTCTCCAATATCATTACTGCCACAAAATTCCTCCTTCATGGATGATACGTGCTACACAAGCACCTTGTTATCTTTGTGAGTATTATGGTGGTATTTCTCTTCCTTTAAGGATTAATTTATCATCTAACTCAACGTTGACTAAAACTACAAGTATCACTCACCCCTTATTTGATGTGCTTTTCTATGCCAAGCTATCCAACACCATACATTCACCATTTCTATTTTAGTTAAAATGAAGCCATGATTTTTTACACATAATTGTGACCCTAAATGGCATCTTACCATTCAACAAGAGATCACTACACTCAAGGCTAATGGAACATGGTCTCTACAACCACATCTCTTGGGAAGAAACTAGTTGGATGCAAGTGAGTATACAAGATCAAATTCAAACCTGATGGTATTGTTGAATGTTAAAAAGCCTGATTGGAAATGAAAGGATATTGTCAAATAGAGGGATTAGATTACCGTGAGACTTTTGCTCTAATTGAATGCTTGTGAATGTTTGTCTCCTTCTTGTTATGGCATTAACTCAACATTGACATCTTCACCAACTTGATATCAATAATGCATTCTTATACAGAGATCTTGATGAAGAGTACTACATGTCTTTACCTCCTAGTTTCGAACAAAAGGGGAGATGGTTTATCAAAATCATTATACGAGATTGCAAACCTCACAAATCATTATACTGGTCTCAAACAAGCTTCCCATCAATGGTTTATCAAAATTTCACTAGCTCTCAAACAAGTTGGTTATCGACAATCCAAAGCTAATTATTCATTATATCCCAGGGTGGTAAATTCACTACTCTTTTTATTTATATAGATGATGTCATTTTGGCTGGAAATAACCTACAATATTGAAGACACCAAGTCATTTCTAAGGGATCAATTTAAATTGAAGGATCTTGGACAATTGAAATACTTCCTAGACATAGAGGTTGCTCAATCCAACAAGGGCATTTCTCTTTCACAATGAAAGTATGCTATTGAAATTCTTGAGGATGCTTGGAACAAAACTCGTCACTCAATAAGTTTGATGGTGACTATAGTAGTGATCCTTTTACACTAGTTTATGGATAAGCCACGATTCCACATTTAAAAGTTGCTTATCATGTCTTACGATATGTCAAAGACACGCTATGCCAAGGAATTCTCCTTCCTATAACTAGTTCAATCCAATTAATTGCCTTTTATAAAGCACATTGGGTAAGATGTCGTGATACTCAACGATCTATAATTGGATACTGCATATTTCGTAGCGAATCATTGATTTCCTGGAAAACCAAAAAGCAAACTACGGTCTTGCAATTTAGCGTAGAAGCTCAATATCAATCCATGGCTAAAACCTTTTGTGAGATTACTTGGTTGAACTACATTCTACAAGATGTGGGCATCAAACACTCACATCTAGCCAATCTATTTTGTGATGACCAAGCAACAATCCATATTACTTCAAATTCAATCTTTCATGAAAGAACAAAACATATAAAAATTGATTGTCATCTTATACGAGAAAAGATTCAAGAAGGATTGATCAAAACAGCTCACATATCCACACCGTATTAGCTAGCCGATATTTTCTCAAAGCCACTTAGTTCTTCATAATTCTCAACCTTACATGGCAAGTTAGGAATTATCAACATACATTCCAATTCCAATTTGAGGGGAAATGTTAACGAATATAAATACGTTAATGAAATCTGTGAGCTCCTTGATTTACACATGATCAATTTTTGTTGTTTCGTTTTTTTATATGCGTGTGTGTATCGTTTTTTTATATGCGTGTGTGTAGAGAATATTGATTTCCTTCGGTAAAAGTGTTGAAGTTTACGTTATCAACCTGTTAGTTGATCCTTTGATGCAGCCTCCATGCACAGTCTGCTTTCTATTTAAGAAAAAAATAGCAAATAATTACTTTGTAGAGTTATTGAGATTCAGTCGCATATATAGGGGTGGGAGGGGCTCGCACGATGATCAAAGTTACCAATCGTTCAACGTGCTATTATACATATAGCTAGAAGAAAACGGGATTTTGAACAGTAAATTATTGTTCTCTGTGACTCATAGTCACTATTCATGTGCACTTTGACCCGGTGCTTTGCGGGTGTATGTCCTTCTATTTTGAGCGAGTGTATTAACGAAATTAGCCACCGAAAAGACAAAAACCACTGTCGGTTTCGAGGGCACCGAGGTAATTAGCCATTCCGCCTGGTTTGGTCGAGCGATTTTTAATATTTCTTTAAGCAGTCAGATCACCGTTTTATCCTCGAAAGCGACAAAATAATGCACACGATGGTAGGGGTAAAACGGTAATTAGCCAAAAAATTTTATTATTTTTCGCTTCGGATTACTGTTGGCGCGTCCCATCACGCGTCGTCCATTTCCGCGCGCTCGCGTGTTTCAGGCGGCGCGTGCTACGTCATACGACATCCAAAAATGATCTACCCGCGTCTAGAACAATGTTTTGCCACGCTCTCTTCCACATGGGGCGGCGCATGTATACATTTGGTTCCCAGTTACGTGTCAATGAGCGTTTGAATTCCCCCCTCATTTCTCTCTCCTCCTGCGCAAGCTGACGTCAATGAAGCAGTGTTTTTGGCAAAGTTCATTTCAGTCCCTGAACGTTATAATTTTTTTTCTGACCCTTATTGCAATTATATAAGTTTTGATTTGTTTCAATTTTATCCTTCAATTGAAATTGATTATGTGTTGAAGTTTCAGTTCGGTCCTCATGCTTTTAATTTTGCGGGTTCGGCTGGAATTCTAAATATTTTTGGTATCAAAGTTTTGATTAATTGCAATTTCATCCTTCCATGCAAATTCATTATATATCCTTAATATTTTAGGTATCAAAAGTTTGATTTCTTTCAATTCTATCCTTCTATGCAAGTTAATTATGGATTTCAGTGTCATTTTAGTCTCAGTTCTTTTAGTTTCCGGTTTTGTTTTGAATTATTTGATTTCAATGTTTGGATTTACTTCAATTTTGTCTTTTACATTTAAGATATTATTGAAAATATATCCAATTAATTATATATTTGTATATTTATGTCAAAATAAAGTATGTAAAAGTAATATAATGTTCAAATATTTATTGAATATTATCGCCTAAAAATATATTGAGGGAGAGGAAAAATGACCTAGGATTTTCTTAAGGACAGAAATCCATGTCAGTATTCTTAAATACATTTAATATAATAATACGATGAATAAATCTTATAAAATAAAAAATATTAGCTTCAAAATTAAATTTTATGATCTTTTGTTTAAGTTTATTTCTTTAAATAAATTTGTAGTGATTTGACTTTTTAATTATATATTTGTGTATTTATGTCAAATTAAAATATGTGAAACCAATTATATGTTCTAATATTCATTGGATGTTATCGCCTAAGAATATATAGAGAGGGAACACAATAGCCTAAGATTATCCTTTAAATTAAATATATTATTGAAATTATGTCAAATTAATTATATATTTTTATTTTATGTCAAATCAAAATATGTAAAGCTAATTATATGTTTGGATATTTATTGAATATTATCGCTTAAAAATATATTGAGAGAGAGAAAAAATGACCTAAGATTTTTTGAAGGACAAAAATTCATATCATGTTTTCTTAAATATATTTAATATAATAATATGATTAATAAATCTTATATAAAAAATATTGGCTTCAAAATTTAATTTTGTGCTCTTTTATTTAAGTTTATTTCTTTACAATAATTTCCAATATTTTCATTTTTAATATTTTGGATCTAATATTACTTGAAAAAACCGTTTCCATTAAGGTCGTTCTTTTAGACTGCAAATAAATAATTATAGCGCATAAAAAAATTAAGTTTATGTTTTAAGAACATATTACAATATTTTTATTTCTAATATGTATGATATTTATTAAATATTATTGCCTAGAAATATATTGAGAAAGAGAAAAATATTAAAATTTGTATTTTTAAAAGACTAAAATTTAAATCAGTATTATTAAATATAATTATACTAACTAAATATTAAAATAATAGAATACAATACATAAAAATAATTAATTTTTACATAAATAAAAAAACTCACGCATCGCGTGGATAAACCGCTCAGTAAATCTATAATAAAAAAGATTTGTATGGCACACAATGATCATATCCTCCTATCTTTGTATACAAGATTTGGATACAGTCAACACACAATAAAAAAAATGGATCGTATCCTATCCCTGTATAAATTATTTGGAAACTGGATCTTGCCCTTTTTAATATGCCACTGCTTGCATCCCTCCCTGGAGGTTCGTGTCTGTACAATAAAAAAATAGTGAATAGTTGTTTGGCAAATGGTAAATCTTACTGACATGAGACTTATGCTCTGTTTTCGGAATTTATTTTATGGGAAATTATTTTTTAAATTTTCTTTTATTTGTTTGTCTTCTGAAAAGTTGGTCAATAGAAAACACTTTCCAGTCAAAGAAAAATTTGACTTGGTTTTCAGGAAAATGTTTTCCGGAAAATTTGGGTGGAAAACATTTTCCGGAAGTTATGAAAAATTTAGAAATGTTATTATTTGTTGATTATATCAAATTTGATCCTCAAACTTTTGATTGCTATATATAATTTGTTTTGAATATTTATTTTTCAATTCCATCTCTTAAAATTTAATTTTTATATTAATTTTGGTCCTTATTTTTATAATTGATATTTGTTTTTTTCTTATCATTTTATCTATCAAATTTGGTCCTCATTTTTTTTATTTTTACTTATTTTATTTGAAATAATTTATGAAATGTTAATTATTATTATTTTAATTTATTCACCTTTCATTTTTTTATTTTTTAGATTTAATCTCTATTATTTTGATTATTATTTATTTTATTTGAGATAATTTATGATATTTTTTTTCAATTTCATTCTCATTTAACTTTTTAATTTGTAAGATTTGTTCCTCATTATTTTAATAAACTTGAAAAAAAAATAATTTATTAATAAATTATTTTCCAGTTCATTTTCCATAACACAACAAACACTGGAAAGTGTTTTCTAGTTCATTTTCTATAACACTGTCAAACATCGGAATTCACTTTCCAGGAATTTACTTTCCAAGAATTCACTTTCCCTGGAATTCATTTTCCAAAAGGAAACCACTTTCCAGCAAACAAATAGGGCCTTAATATGGATAAAGTTTTTTAAAATCCGAATAAAAAAAATATCCAGTCCTATTTTTTTTTAAGAAATAATATTTTAACCTAAAGAATTCTGTATATTTATTATCCATAAATAAAAATATAGTTGGATTGAGTCTTTTGCCATGCCTCCTTTGTGTTTGTTCTTCTCTGTGTTTCCATGCAAGAACAGTGCAATTATTCTGATTCAAGCAAGCATGGACTCTCTCCCTCTCTCTCCTTATTTTCTTTAAATGGTTACAATAATTTTACAATATTTTTCCCAGATCGAAACTTCTTTCCTCCAGCAGGCGGGTCGTGGACTTGGAATGGACGCACGAGCTGGTGATCTAAGTTTGGCCCATTCAACACAAAACCCAAAGTTGAAACCTGGAAAGCAAAAGGATCAGTCCTCAATTTAGTAGAGTCCGGTTCATCGGATTTCTCGCAAGCACGGCCCAGGACAGGCTAAAAAATCCTTCCATTCTGTTTATCGCCACTCATCACCAACACGGCCACTCAATATCAAAGATGTGGTTACCATACTGAACGGCTGGTAGTTGTTACTGGCTTCTCCCGCCATTGTCTGTACAACAAGATGGCCACACTATTTGTTGTTCAGCCAAGATTTCCACTCTTCAACTCTCTGTTTTCCGCTCCAAGCCATTGCCAGGTAAGAAACTCACTTTCATATTCACAACACGGTTCAAGTAGTTCTTGCTTATGTTTTTCTTTTGGTGTTCCAGGGATGGAGAGTTAGGCCTTTCACCGTGCAGAAGCTCAACCCGTTTCTATCAAAATCTTTGACAGAGTCAAAGAAGAGGTGATCACCCCATGTTGTTTAATGCTTTCATCACATGCTCTAGTTATATATCATTCCCCCCCGCATATTGGGTTATAAAGTGATTAGGGGCATGTTTTACTTTTGTTGATGAGCCAAGTGATCAGGGTCTTGTTAAATTATGTTTTTAATGGGTTTGACATGCGAGAAGGAAAGGAGAAATAAGGATTTGGATTAGGAGATGGGGACAGCCCAAGAATTTGTTTGGATTTGAAATGCACTAGTTTGAGCACTGTGGATTCACTTCTGGTTATATGGGAGTTAGAGTTGGTTAGGTGAGAATTAAGGTCTCAAATACTAATTTATTATCTTTCATATCATTTGTTCTAATCTTACAGTTTCAGATTTGTGCTTTTAAAAATGGAGCTACTGATAGTGAAATGTTGTACTTGGGTCAAATAAACAGGAGAACTTTAATCTGTGCAGTCAATCAAGATCCAGAGGAATCATTTAAAAAGACTGTAGAAGTGGATCGGCTAATAGATATGCTGAGAGATGCAAATCCAAGAGAAGTAAGCAAACTTGTTTTTAGTTTGCGTTTTATTACTTTTCATTCCTGGGATCCTTATTTGCTAACTTATTCTTGTTCTATTTTCTTCCATGTGAGCAGCTGCAGAAGCTTGTTGTTGAAAATGTCCTTGCTTTCAATGAGGGCTTTTGGATACGACTTGCTGCTAGAACTGATACCTGTAAATCGGAGGATGATAAAGCATGTTTTTTACTCCGTTAATTTTAGTTTTTTATGATGTTTACGAGGATGACTTGATTCCGGTTCTTACACAGCTAAGAATTTCTTTGGCGCTGTTTGTATCTTTGCAGAAAGATTACGAAGAGTTGGCAATATCTGTGATGAGCATAGTGGATTGTCTGGTCCATAAGACCAATGTAAATCACCCCCTCCCTCTCATAAGCATTTTTTTTTCTTTTTTAAAAAATATTCCTATATTGTTTCACCAATGACAGTTTCATCAGTGCCTTCTCTTCTCTCTCTCCTTTTTACTCTGTAGGAAAAGATTGAGTCAGCTACTGATATTCTTAAGGAAATTTTAAAACCTATAATTGATGGAGAGGAGGAGATTAACTGGCCTCCAAGAGATCCAGAGGCCCTCAAACTAATGGAGAAAGTAAGTTTTTGCTTCAGTTCGATTATAAATTATCCCATCTTCTCATTAAGAAAATATCAATGTTACGGATAACTTTTAAAGTCTGTTAAATCAGTTAAATTAAAGCTCTGTAGTTATCAGTTCTTCATTCCTTGTGCGTACGGATGTTTATCCTACTTGATTATGAATAGCTTATTGTTACATCACTTGAATGTCAGGTTCCTATAAAAACCTTTGATGGGTATGATAATAGGCATTGTTTGCATAAAGAAATGGGATGTGAAAAATCTTTCAATTAGAAATAAGATAGAGCTCTGACGTTCATTGATCCTTGATCGGTTTGATCAATTTTAAAAACGAAGAAAGGGCTCGTTAAATATACAAAATATAGACTCTCATATGTCTAGTCATTAATTCGATTCCCTACTTGGATTGAGGACATTTGTTGAGTTCCTATACCAGGGCAGATGAACATTCTGAAATTGATTTCCACCAGAAAATTAGAGGGATTAGGTATCAAATTCCATTACGATTTTCTCGAATTTGTATTCTGAACCATCCCCTCATGCATGGAAAGAAAGAAGAAGACGACATAAATGAAATTTCTTTCTCTCCCTCTTTCCCTTGTGTTTTTCCTGTGTTGGATTGCCTCGGTTTTGCTGAATTCAAATAGTAGCATAGGAGCAAAAATATAATGTTGTGTAATTGTTAATGGTTTCATTCACCTATGTTGAACTTATGCAACTGTCTATACATTCATTCATCAGGATATTATCCAGAGGGAGCAAGAAGGGCAACTAGATGAAGGGTTCCTTGCAGAAGTTAGTGCACAACTACGACAAGTGAGTGCTTTCAAATTTGTCTGCCATAAATCTTCATTTAGCACATCTTTTCTCCATTCCCTCCTAGTGTGTTGATCAACAAACCCTTCTTGCAAACAAACTTAGTTCAAGTGATTTTGCGTGCTTGTTAGATGGGATGAGGGTCGATGTCGGATATTCTTATATGATTTTATTACCCCGGTATTTAAATGCTGATACTAGTTTTTCCTTAAACTTGGGCGAGTAATTCATTTTCTACTCATCGGTAGGCAAAAGAAGATGGGGACAAGCCAGGGCTTGAGGCCATGTTGCAAAAGGTTCTGCAACTCTATGCTTCCACTATTCTCTCCAAGCGTAGTTATGCAAAGAAAGGTATTTATATTGTGGTACTTTATTCGATTACTTTGAGATTGTCTTAAGAAATGATGGGTCATTACAAATTTGAATAAAGTTGTTGGTCACCATGCCAAGATTTATAAAATGTCTTGAAATAAAGCCCATTCCTCGAGGTTATGTGAAACTAAATTCTTAGATCTTGATTTGAGTTTAGCTTGAGTGATGCTGTTGTTGATCTTTCAAAGTAAATGTTTTTTCGTACTTCATTTATTTTGTACTGAGAGGTGGATCTCTGAGATTATACTATTATTTTAGAATGGTCTCCCAAATTTTATTCCAGAGTTTGATTACGTCTGTCTATCAGGAATTTCAAATTTGTCTTCCATAAATCTTCATTTAGCACATCTATTCTCCATTCCCCTCCTATCTTTGGAACAATCTTCACTTCCATATTCTTGCTGTTTGCTTGAGCGTACAAGTTGGACACCTTGAACAGTAGTATTGTTAAAATATAATATAAATTATATATTGGGATCTAACCATACTGTTTAAGCTTTTGAGTTGAGATAGTTCTTTTATAGGTACTTGTCTATGTTTGTGGTGCAGGAGAGGAAATTTTGAAGACTGAGCAGTTTCTGGAGACTGTAATCAAAGGTGCTGTCTTCCTTAAACAATTGTGCTTCGATAATCAAAATGAGCCATAAATAAATATTGTTGCTGCAGCACAGATATGCATTGAGGCATATTCTGGACCATTAAAAGCTAGTCTAGGATTCTTTGGATCATTTGATAAGCATCCAGACTAACTTAAAAATTTGTTTGCTGCAGCTCCCGAGAAAGAATGGAACAAGCTTTTGCTCACTGGAATGACTGTTGGCCAAGGGGAAATTTCTCCTGAGGAACTCCATGCTGTCATTAAGAAACGAATTGAGAGGACATTGATCCGGACAGTAATAAAACCTTCCACCTTGGATTTTATTCACTTGTATTTTTGTTGTTCAGTATTCCCTACAACTGCTTGCCACGCCACCGCCACTCTCCGCTGCGAGTCATTCTCGCAGGCATAACATTTTCTGATACTTCCCCTTTTCTGATACCTTCTCTATCACTTGCAGGAAGGAGGTTCATACCAGCAACGCATTCTCACCGAGTATCTTAAGGGTATCCAGTCAAGAGCAGTAGAGATTGTCCAAGCGCTTCAGGGCAAGCCATAGTAGCTCAAACACACGTCAGAGTATAGATTCCGCACTTGTTAACCACTGATAATAGTGCACAAACTGGAAAGAATCTTTTCCTCAATCTGAAACAGGGAAAAGGCTACCACATAGCAATTGAAAAGGGAGATGCGCAGTTCCTGAAGTCTTTATTGTGCGCTGAAAAGAGCCAGCAATGATTTCTTTTCCTTTTTGTGTCAATGGTTTTAGGTATACATTTTATTTCAATGGAGGCATATGTGATGCCGCCCACCGTGTTAATACAATCAATCTCCTTTCGACAGGTACGAGTGTATGATTAAAACTGCTTCAGATGAATGACATGGATCTGATTGCAGAGGCATTGGTTTTGATGAGTGATTTGTCATTTGTTTATGGAATGTGAGTGCCTTGATCAGATCATTCCAGTGTAACCAATGTTTAGCTGTAGGTTGTTGTAATTAACCTGGACACATAATCACCTACCTCTACCCTAAGGCTGTGATTGTCATCTCTATTTAGCATTGCGCGCTTTTAAGAAAAATTGAAAAAAAAGTCATTTTAAATTAATATTTTTAATGTTTTTAGATCATTTAATATGTCAAGAATAATTTCTAAAAAATAAAAAATATATATTATTTTAATATATTTTCAAATGAAAAACATAACATGAGCTCTTCTACTGCCTAGAACTTGTCTTGCACATACACCAACCATTTTTTCCTTGTAGATATATTTTATATATGTTAAAACATCCAATTGTCCCCAAGTCTATTTGTATTTAAAAAAAATGGCTATAATTAAATGACAAACATATTTGGACCCAATTCTGGAAAATAAAAATTCAACAGTGGTTAAGTAATTATATGGTGAAACAAAAAAACTTGCCTCGTAGCTATTTCTTGGATCACAATCTCACCACAGTAAATCATTTCTCCTTAATTCTCATCATCACTTGGCATTTTAATTCTTTATCAAATTCTAATTACAGTGATTGACACCCTAGTTTATAATTGAAGCATAATTTAACTAATATCTAAATGTTTAAGTCAAATACAAGTACTCAAAATAGAACACATTTTTTTTTGGATCCGAGAAAATTACACCTCCCGGAGAATGCATTTTGTGGTTCAAAAAAGGAGATGAATGATACAATTTCACATACATTTTTATAAGATAAGAAAAAAAATTCAATTACCTTTTTTTCTCTGGGCTGAAATACATAATAAGGAGATGAATGATACAATTTCTCTTCTTCTCTATATATTGATGTACATTAACCAAGCAAAAATTAGGAGGCATACATGGTATTTCTCTAAGTATCCTGGCCTTAGATTCATGATTTCTCTAAGACCTTGTTTGGGACGGCAGTCCAATCGCCGTTTCCAAAAAAATTAATTTTTTTTTTTGCATTTTAAATAAAAAAATTTGGTGTTTTTAAATCATTTTGATGTGCTGATGTTAAAAATTATTTTTAAAAAATAAAAAAAATATCATTTTGATGTATTTTCAAATGAAAAACACTTTAAAAAACAACCGCAATGGCCCTCCCAAACAAGCCTAAGTGTTTTCAATGTTCTAAAGCAAGAGATGAAGAGGACTCCCTCTCCTTTTTCTTTATAGTTGCAACCAACACCTTGAAGAAGAAGATAAATGGTTTTTTTTTCTTTCCTATTTTACCATTACTCACACTCTCACTTCAGTTCTTACTCATGTTTTCAAGTAATATTCCTTTAACTCTTGGTATATTTTTATACTAGAATTTCCCTTGTTTTCCATAATGTTTTTCTTTCTCTAAGAAGTAGGGTTTTTTTTATAGCCAAGAGATAATTTTATCCCATTTTAATTTGGTAATGTCGATTGAATATCCTAAAAAAAAAAAAAAACTCTCTAATTTATGCATCTTTGACTTGTAATTTACAGCACAGCAAATCTTGGTCCGTAGTGTTTTACTAAGGACCCTTAGTTTTATATATATATATATTAAATTCCCACACTTAATTTTTTTTTTTTTTGAGTAAGAACCTCTTGGATGTTATATCTTTAGCATCGAAGAGCTTAAAATCATTGTTTAGGTTGGGAGTCATTCAAACAAGTTAAAATAAGATTTGTGCTCATCATTAAAATAAAAAATTCATTTCACACACAACATCCGAATGAATTAGTATGATGAAAATAAATATAACATTTTGCTTGTGACCTTGTTATTATTGAAAATTGTCAATTCTGTTTCGATTGGTGCTTTATTTTTTTAATTAGAACAAAATGTTTTGATTTCGAAGCATTTCAGCTTGCTATTTCAGGGTATATTCGAAAAAACATCAGTTCAAATCCAAAAAAAAATTATTTAGAATTGTGCAATTTAATCTAAAAAAGACACGATAAAATGATATTTTCCTGAACAAGATTATGAATAGGTATAATATTACGGGAATGACATCATCAATCTCGCAAGGTCATTGCATTCTCTAATTGCTCTGAAATTTTAATATAATATATATAAATATGTCAAAAGACTCCTCGTAAAATTGCATCTCAATCTAACGGTCGGTTAAAAGATATGATTGATATTGTAAAATTATTCATTATTTAAAATAAAAAACATTATTTGGCCGAAACGAAACGACTGGAACGTTTCAACCGGTATTTGACTGAAAAATCCAGAATGAACCGGAATTTATATCAAAATAAAAATAATGTTATTTTGTTTTTGCTTATAAGTGGTATTAAACACTTTGGTCGTATCGACCAAAGCAAAATCGACAACCATGTTGTTACTCTATTAGTGTTAATAAATTAGCAATAAATTATCTAGATATTTCTACCCTAATTTAGCCAAGATTCTTTCTAGTTATCTTATTTACTTTGGTTACCTCTTATATAAAGGAGGCTAGTGTATGCCTTACACATCAAATACATACACAATTTCTCTTCGTCTTTTCATTGTTACAATTGTAATAATTATAACTTTATGAAATAATTGGTATGTTTATTTAAGTTCTTAATTAATTTAATTAAATTAAAGGTCTGTTTGAGGGGACAATTGCGTTTGTTTTTGAAAATGTTTTTCTTTTAAAATATATTAAAATGATATTTTTTTTTTTATTTTTTAAAAATCAATTTTTAATATTTATACATCAAAATAATCTAAAAACATCAAAAAATCATTGTAAAAAAAAAAAAATTTTGATCAAACACCAGTTTCACCGCAATGTCCAACATGCTCTAAATAAATAATATATGGACTAAGTGAAACCACAACAACTAAAAAAAGGTTAAATAATGAAAAGAATTGGTTATTTGCTTATATCAAAATAGATTTTTTTTTTTGGCTTATATGTAAAGAAAATCCCTGCGTCATACAGAGCTGATTTGGCAAGAAGTTGAAGCTATAATCAAGAAGATGTTTTTTTGGGCGGTTGCGTCCATGATCATACAGGCACACAGTAGAGAGGCAGCCGGTAGGGCGACCAACGACCATGTTGCTCTGAATAAAACTTTTAATTTAAAATAAAATAAAAATTCATTTGAAAAGAAAAAAAAAACTTTTGAAATACTGTGTAAAACAGGAAAAGACCTGCGTTTTTCTTCTTAAGGACGACGACGCATTGGTGCTGCCGATGCCGAATTTAGTTTGAATTATATGGGGATTTAATTTACGAAAACACAATACGGATGATCTGCTCGGGGAGTCTGGGATAATTTTATCCGTTGCTCAATCCGACACCCGAAATACCGGGGACGAAGGCCTGGAAATTGGAACGTGGCTGTCACCGAGCCTGCTTGCTAGGTAATCCGTCGTGTCAGGGTGAGAGGCGACCTGCTACTTTCCGGCCAGGTAAACCCCGCCAAGACTTCATTTATTGCTGACGAGTCTTAGTCACAAGCAACCTTTCTATTTTATTTTCATTTAAATTATTAAATAAAAAGAGGAAAAGGGAATAAAGAAATCCACTTTCTTTGTTTTTTTTAACATACCTTTCTTGAATCTTAAGTAGTTGTCGTGCAATCAAAGCCCAGCAGTTTGATTTGAGGACGAAAATTAGCCGTGAAGGAGGATCGCTATCGAATATGCTTCACGTGGCAACAAAACTAAATAGTATATTAAAATAGACAACCATATTTCAGTCCACGTGTCTCATACTCATTGGTGACAATACGTGGCTTGACAGCATCGAACTGTTGTCATCTGACCCCCTACTACGTCTAAATAGAGTAAAGGACGCAACATCCAGATCCTTGAAGGAAGTGGGGGGGAACACAGAAAAATGGCAAAGAAGTCCATCGCCATGAAACCAATCTTTCAAGAGCAAGATGTTGTTTTCTTGGATGAACTTAATGATTTCTCTAACTGGGAACTCATTAACGAATCGGATGCTGAGGATTCAGATACCGATTCTTTACGAAGTCTTGAAAATGGCTTTGTTTCTTGGTCTTCACCAAGATCACTGCAAAAAAGCCAAGAAATAATAGCCCAGGACAGTCAACAAGACCGTGACGTTGTCTTTCATGTCAATTCTCACGATTATGAAGTTGACGAGGACGGTGGTTGTGTTTATCGTGGGAGGCCGATACTGTTCCCTGCCGCTAGGGTTCAGTATGGTGATGAGGACGCGGATTCTGATGGCGAAGAGTTAGGTGATGATGATGGGTATGGATTAGATGATGAGCTGGTTCCATGGAATGTGAGTGGGAAGTTAGGAAGGCAAAGGATTAGGAAGTTAGGCAAAAGGATATTTCCTAAGATGAGTAATTCGAAGAGGAGTCCTTTTCTTCATGTGAAGCCAGGGTGCGTTCATGGAAAGCATGGGTTGGGCTTGAAGGCTTAGCAGAGGAAGAGATTGAAGATAAAATAGTGGTGGGGGTGCCAAACAATGGGAACATTTGAATTCGGTACTGTGTAAAGAATTGAACCTTGTAGGTGGTTGATTAGGTGTAATTAGTGGAATTTGAGGCTTATTGCCTTTTTACATCAACCTAGGTTATGCTATTGGAAATGACATGTGTGAATGCTGTTATATCATTTTAATCTTCTTTGATATCTTTCAGTGTTGATGAGTTTTCTGACTTTTATCTGTGAATGCGTGCGGGTTGAATTGGCTGAGTGCAAGTGGGAGAATTGGGGAAATGGGTGTGGGATAGTAAAGTGCCGATTTCAAACGAACCCATCTAATTGTTTTATAGTGTTTTCTTTGTATGAATTGTTGGTGTCTTGATGGCAATTTTTGTTTTTGGATTAAAATACTGGAGGTGTAGGTTTATTTAAAAAATTGCATGATAAATCGGATCTTAAAATGGGTTCATGTTGGATCATGATTTGGCTAGATGTTTATTACGTTTGTCTCATTGTAGAGGATTTACTATAAATATTTATAGTGGATCTCGAGTTTAAATCAAGATATATATCTTTTATAAAAGGATGAGATACAACATATTTTACTTGATCATCAGTCATCATTCCTACAAAATACTTGAAGTGGCATCAAAGTTTCTCACTTTTTTTATAAAAAAAAGGAGAAAATTACTTGCTTATTTTTGTCTATAGCGTGTTAACTGATTGTGTAAGTGGGGTGTGCCGGGTTGTGGTTTCGCGTGATTGATTAATTTTGGTGTCCGATGGATGCTTTGGGGGGTTTTGAATTTAGCATGTGAAGCTTTGAAGTTCAGGCACAAATGAATAGTGATAAGTCCTAAGGTGGGATCTGTGGAATCGATTCGAATTTGTCAGGTTGTGCTGATTGGATATGGATGTTATTATCATCTTAAAGTTGTTTGATGTTGTTCGTAGTGTTCATGATTTTCATGTAGTTTATCTGTGTGCGTGTGCGTGTATTTGGTTGGAATTTTGGGAAGTTGGAGAGATTAGGGGGGGAGTGGGTGTTATTGCAAAGTGGAGCACTTGAGAGATACCCTCATAATCAGTTTGTGTGTGCATGTGTGTGGATCGTGGGTGTATCGTCGGCAACCATTTTGGGATATTCAAACACATCGCTGGAGGTTAAACTGGATTGATTTTTGAAGGAATTGTTTGAAAGGATCTGATCATGAAATGGATGCTCGGTGGATCTTAATTTAATCCAGGTTAATTACTGTAGTCAAACGGAGGATGCTTTCACCTGTATTTGTAGGTTAATCTACTTGGAATCACAGTGTGCAGTTAGCACTTCTACTATGATATTTGCATTGATTTTCTAGGTGATTTCTGGATGTCCTTCGTTGTATATGCAGGTGTTATGGACTGAATTTCGATTTCCTTGAGATGATTGCTGCTCTGTTGCAGCATCAGGCTGCAGTTCTTAGAAGATCTCTACTCTACTTGGTGAGATGAGCATTTTGGTGGAGAAAAGTGTTGGATGTTTCCTGGGCCCTTTATTGATGTTACTCAGGTCATAATAATGGAAAGAATGCTGGTTTAATATATTTACAGCTGATTATAAATCCATTTAGAGGGCTGGATGCTTAACCTATGAGATATTGCGATGAATCCATGATGCTTTGTAGTTTTGTAGGCTTTCGATGTAATCATTTCATTATCTTGTGCGGGATTTGGTTTCTTCGTCCTGTTTTCCTCCAGCTTGTTTGACTTGTTCACACACAGAGTCCACTCTTCCGCGACCTTGGCACCTCTCTTTCCGGCCGGCCCCTCACCCATGATGAAACATTGCTGTCTTTGTCATTATTGTATTAAAAAGAAAACAATCTTTCTCTTGCCATGAGCCACCACATCTCTATCACAATCCGGACAAAATATATCATCCGCCAACGAGTGCCATATCATTTATATTTCAGCCCCCATTCCACCAATGCTCCATTTTGTCTCCTTGGTTGTCTACCTCATCGAGAGAGAGAGCACTGCTTTTTGAAATGCCGAATTTAACGAGTAGGGGCCTGTTCAAGTGCTCCATAAAAGGTTGCTTTCCTTTCCTTTTCTTTTTGTGTGCTGAATGGGTTTCTTTTTCTAGAGCCCGAAGAAAACTTTCTTTCTGAAGTTCACTCAATCTTTTCCTTCTTGTGTCTTTATCCCTGCTTCAAGGGAGGGACGGTTTTTATTTTCAGCCCCCCCTCTTTGTCCATCACTTTCGTGAAATCTCTAGCGAGCAGCCGCAATGACAAACGCAATCTTTTAAACTGTTCATGAGCAGTGTTGAACAAAATCAAGCCCCTCCAACTAGTTTGATTTTAATTCTACTTGGAAGAATTGACTAGGGAACAATCCTCTTTGAGCTATCAGCCCACCCGTCGCCCTGCAAGTTGAATAGGCTCGGCTTAGCTCAGAGTGTATCTAGGCTAACGTTAAAGTTCAAGAGCATGCCTTTGATCCTTGAACTATTCGGCGAAAGGAGAAACCCTTCACTGAAACATGGCTTTGAGTTCTTGATTGTAATTACATTTGAAAACTGAAACATGCCTAGTAAATTTTTTTTTTATTTTAAATTTTTTTTTAAAATAACTTTAAACTCATGTTTTTTCTTATACCAACAGCTAGCAATTTATCATTCAGAGTTTAGACAAAGAAAGTGCTCGAGATGTTCGGCTAAGATGATAAGATGATCAATGGAATAAGAGGGAGTAAGACTGAAAGGGTTTTTTTTTTGGTTGAAATGAAGAGAGAATGAGAACGAAAATGAAACGCCACGAGCGAGAATGAAAGTTTAATATGTTTTACTAGTCAATGCTAGTAAATCAACAAAATATTAATTATGTGAATTTTTTTATTATAATATAAATTTAGACAAAATAATAAATTTGTGTAGAATTTTTGTCTTTTTAACCAAACCAATGTTTAATACAAAGATAAATTATAATAAAAAATAAAAGTCAAAACAAAGAGTATAGATACATAAATACAAATAAATTATTTAGAACTATACCAAAATTACTAAAAAATAAAAGTATCGAAACTAAATCAAGAAATAAAAAATTATTTATTTTTTCCTTACAACACTTTTAATTTTTTTAATTTAATCCTTCCATTTAAATTATTTACATATTTTATTTTCATTTCGGTCCATATACTTTTAATTGTTTATTTTAATTCCTTTATTTTTTAGATATATTTCTAATTAATTTCTATTTTTGTCTATGTTTATATATATATGCTCTTAATTTTGGTTTTTAATTCTATTTATTTGATCTTTTGTTTAGTTTGTATTTCTTAGAAAAAAATAAATTCTTAGATTTTAAGTTCTTTTGGTTAAAAAATCATTTTTACAATATTTTTATGTATAATATTTTAGATCTAATATTACATAAACAAAAAAAACTAAATACGGGGCAACATATAAAGAAAATGGATATACAAATTATCCCAAGTTATCTGCAATGGAAAAATATACGAGTCATTTCCTCTACGTTTCGATTACAATGTTCCTTTTAGGCGGAAAAAAACTAATTTCTAACTAATTTAATATATTATAATTTTATTAATTAAATATTAAAGTAACCAATTACAAGACACACACAATCAATCAATTTCCAACATAAAAAAAGTTTAGTGCGGCCCGTGGGCAAATTACCTAATGTATATATATAAAGAAGCGAGATTGTAAATGAAAAATGAGAGAGAAAAAAATCAAACATGTTTTCATTATCATGATAAAAAAAAAATTTGGAAGCAAAAACAAGGATTGGGAAATAATTTTTTTATAAGAAAAAATGATATATTATTTATATTTATTGTATATTAACTATCATAACTGATTTTTTTTCAGAAAAATAAATTATTAATATTATTATTGCATCGTCTCTTTTTCACCCCCATCAACTTTCAAATATTTCCTCAACTTTTCTTCCACCGCCGTAGCAATGACATTAATTTATTTTTTTCATTTTTTATAAGAAACTTTATTTTGATTTCTTGATAATATTTCAAATATATTATTGAAATTATAATATTATTTCAATTACCTATCCTTAATTCATAATCAAAATAAATAAGAGGGAAAAAGGAGAACCATTTCTGATTTCCCTACTAATTTCCCTCTCATCCCATCAACTTTAATAGGGTTTTCTTATTTTTAAATAAAATTTTATTTTTTTATTTTAAACTATACAGTTGATATTAAAAATATTTTTTTAAAAAATAAAAAATAAATATATAATAAATATGTTTTGAAATAAAAAATATTAAAAAAACTGACAATACTGGATACGGTGTAACAGTACCATCTGTACAGTTACAGTTAGTTTGGACGAATTTATGTACACGTGTCCCGAATCTGGGGAGTGAGTTTTAGTGACGGTTGGTTAATGATGTTTTTAAAAATATTTTTATTTAAAAATATATTTTTTATTATTTAAAAGTTATTTTTATATCAGAAGATATGTGAAAATTATTCAAAAAAATTAAAAATATTTAATTTAAAATAAAATAAAAATAAAAATACTTTTTTTAATTTTTTTTTGAAAAATACTTTTAAAATTCAATAATAAACAGTCGGTCAGTGGTGGTGGATACGTGTCCTAATTTTGCAGTAATAAGAACATTGATTTTTTTTAGAAATTATAAAGACCAAAAGCTTCCAAAATAAGGATCAATAAAAATAAATATAAGAGAGTGGCAGAAAAATAAAAACAATTTTAATATAAAATACTGATTTAAACAATTTCAATAACACTACTGAACAGTATCAAATATCAATGGGTTTTTGACAAGTGTCCCACTCAATAAAACCCACCGTCCCTCCCTCCAAAAGTCAACATAAAATGTTGACTGTAAAAACATTCTCTCATTCTCAACATGCATTTGAAAATTGAAACTCGAACATTCTAGTTCACAGGAGATGTTGGATCGAGAAAAATAAATGTGACATTCTTGAAACCATTAGAGGTGAATTGATTTATTTGAAATTATATGACTTAAATGGATTGGCTAGTTAGTTGTATGTTTAACACTATATTTTAAAGATTTATTTTTTTATAGTTGCAGTTTCGAGCATGTAATTGCTAATATGATGAGTACTAAAAATTTACATAGTCAGTAATTTTAATACTTATGAGAAATAAACGTAAATTAATCCGAACATTTACATTAATAAAAAATGTTATATATATTACATATAGCTAAAAGAGGTGGGTGGTCAATCCACTATGCACCCACACTCAGATGCATCGTGAACTGACTATTTTTCACCTTTGCTTCACGCGTGTATATGAACTCTGTCTCTGAAAAGCAACTGTGTTCGTTTTTCTTTTTTTTCTTTTTTTATTATTTGTTGCTTTTTGTTTTTCTTTTTTTATTATTAGTTGCTTTTTTTTTTTATATTACTATTATTCTAAAGAATGAAAGTGGCAAAAATTAGTAAAACAATAAAAAAAAATGGAGCAAAATCTAAAACCAGGCAAATGGAAAACAAATTCAAAATAGAAATTATTAGGAAAAACATAGTAATTATTTGATAAACATTAAAATTTGTTTTCGTTTATTTTTCACATATTTAAAGAACATAAACAAATAAAAATTCCGGTTAAAATAAAAACACATAAAACACATTTTCAAATAGTATTGAATAGTGAAAATTATTTTTTATTCAGCTTGCAACGTAGAACATATATTTTTTTAAAATTTTGAATTAAATGATTTTTTCAGCTAATAATTTTTTTTTGTTTTATCATCTATTATATTTTTTTATGTGCTCTTTCTTTTAATTTGTTTTATTGGTTTTATTGTCATTATTTTCAAGTTAGATGAATTTTTCCCCCTGATAATTATGTTTTTTTTTAAGTTATTATGATTCTTTTCCTTTTATTTTTTTCTGTTCTTTATTCATCATTAACACAATAATAATAATAATAATAATAAAAACAACAATAATAATAATATATTCTTTTTCTTGCTTACTCTTTTGTTAATGTTTTTGAGTGTTTTTTCTTTTGAGATAATTTGATAATTTTAATTGTTTTTGCAATAATAGCAATAATCATTTTGTATCTAATATTACTGGGGATAAAAGACAACTCAAGAATAAAAATAGATAAATTTACCTAGGTTATCTACAATTAAAAATGATACAAGTCGGTTTTGTCTCGATTACATCTGTTCCTTTTAAACGACAAACAAGTCATTATTATATATTTTAATATTTATTGCATATTATTGCCTAAAAATATATAAAGAGAAAAAATGACTTGAATTTTTGCAGGAAAAAATTAATATCAGCATTTTTACATACATTTAATATAATAATATGATATATAAATCTTATAAAAAAAATGGTTGTGAATTTTAATTTTGTGCTCTTTTGTTCAAGTTTATTTATTAAAAAAACAAATTGGATTTTTAATATTTAAAATCTAATATTACCTGGGAAAAAATACAACTCAAAAAAACAAAAGGTAAACAAATATCGTTATCTACAACTAAAAATATACGAGACACTTTTCATTTCGACTACACTATTCTTTTTGACGGCAAATAAGTAACTATAGCACGTAAAAAAATATATTTCTTTTTTAATGCAATATTTTTATTTATAATGTGTATGATCTAATATTACTAAGAAAAAGGCAACTCATATTTTTTTCAAATTTATCCAGGTTATCTACAATTAAAAAAATATAAAAATCACTTCCCATTTCAATCACACTATATACTATGTGAGACTAAGTATATGTGTTTAATATTTTTTTAATATTATCACCTAAAAAAATATATAGAGAGAAAACAAATGACCTACGATATCTTGCAAAAACAAAATTAATATCGGTATTCTTAAATATATTGAATATAATAATATGATGAATAAATCTTATAAAAAAAAATTGTCTTTAAATTTAAATTTATAATTTAGACTTTTTTTGTTCCTTTTAAGAAACAATGACCTTTTTCACATGTATTTTTATTTGTTAGTGTCCAAGTCAGTTGTTCTTTTTAACCGGATTTTTTTAACCAGAATATTCGTGATAATAAATTTATAATAAATCATTTCACCTTCTTAGCAAATTTTCTAACAAATTTTATCAAAAGATTTTTAGCAATAACAATATTAAATCACATTTTGGTTGAAAAAAACCATTTTCAACAAATTCTATTAATTAAAATTATACTAATTAAATGTGAAAAAATACAATATTTATAATATCAATTAATTTTCTACATAGATAAAAACCTAACGAACGGACAAATCAACTCGTGTATATATATATATATATATATATATATATATATATATATATATATATATATATATATATAATTGATAAGGCAGCCATCATCTGATGGGGGTGATGATGTGCGTTGATTCAGGATCTGAATTGATTAGCTTAATTAGGGTAAATAATACCATAAAAGGAGGGGACCAATAATTAAACAAAATCCGTACAGGAAGTACACAAGAAGAAGAGGAAAGACCGTCGCGGTTTAACCCGAAGTGTGTGTTTGGCTTTGTCAGGGCAGCTTGGTCCCTTCAAGTGTAAGGACGAGCAAGTGATAGCTCTGTCAGTGTGGAGCCACACTTTTTTAAACATAATAAATGTTGTTAAAGATACTCATCAAATCCTTACATGGTGATGGCGATATCTATATATGTCTACTATGGCCAGGTGCCAAAGAAGGTCCATCTCCATTGCAATAACCTATCATGGCCACAAAGTGCCAAGCTGATCAGATCATCATGTGAAGACGATAGCTAGGGGTAAGAAACATTATCTCTCAAATACCCCACAGTCTGGCAGTACTGATTTGTATTCAAAGCATGCATTAGCTAGCCAGCCCAGTACTGCGATCAAATCAGGTATTGTTAACTCAATTGTTAAAATGATGAGACAAGTCCTTTCTCTTCTTATTTTCTTTCTTTAATTTATTATCTGGTTACATGTTTCTTTTACTTAATTAGTAGCAGTACTATGCCTGCTCTTTAATATTTGCTTTTTTTAGTGCTTTAGCTCCCTGGGTTACGGCGCCTGGGAGAATGAGACACTGGTTTCGAATGCTTCAAGTAGTACTGATGATCGATGGTTCTATGGCGGCTACCATTCTTTCTATTTGGTAACTCCTTCGTTTATGGCTGCTTAATTTACAATGATTCTTAAGGGTTGCTGGTTCAAGCAGTATCTGCGAAGGCTGAACAATCCTACAATTCTCATGAACTGAACATGGTCAAGAACGAAAAATAAGAAACTAAATGATTTGACCCCACCATCCCAAAACTACAAACACCACATCCATCGAAACAAGAACACCTTCCCGGAGAAACCCTTGTCGAATCAGTCTGGTACTGTACAAAGGTTGAACAAGGATAGGCGGGAGCTGAAAAGAAGGAACTCGACAGTGAGGAATGGTGGGGCTTTTCTTTTGTGATGAGTAGTGCGACGACGACGACGACGATGATCAGACAAGGATGTGATTTGGGGGGCTCAAGGTGTCAAGAATGTGGAAACCAAGCCAAGAAAGACTGTGCTTACATGAGATGCAGAACATGTTGTAACAGTAAAGGGTTTCAGTGCCAAACACATGTTAAGAGCACTTGGGTTCCTGCTTGTAAACGGCGACAGAGGGCTCAAAATCTCTTACCTATTCAACAACAGCAAGTTCTAGGACACAACCCTAAAAGGCGCAGAGAAAATCCCTCAACAGGTACTGTTACAGCTCCTCATGTTGTAGATCTGTTCTGTCCTATTTAGATACTGTCGAGTAAGGACTCAAGAAAACCATATCACTTGATATGTATGCGATGAGCATAGTAAATCCTAGTAGCTATGAAGTGCTCTTTATTCATTCTACTGCCAAGGGTGTAGTTATGACAAAAACATATTGACGGTTCTCCTTATCTTTAATCGCGAAGTTTGTTTTTGTTTCAAGGATTTGCTTATTTTTAAGAGTTTTAATGGTGTATTTTGGATCTTTTTTAGGTTTAGAAATCGAGAATTTTCCTGCTGAAGTGAACTCTACAGTCACATTTCGTTGCTTTAGAGTGAGCTCCGTTGATGAATCAATTGATCAATTTGCATACCAAACGAGTGTTAATATAGGAGGCCGTGTTTTCAAGGGAATTCTCTACGATCAAGGTCCTCATGAAAGTCGTTATTACTTTGGTGAAAGCTCTTCCAGACAGCTTCACGAGCCTCATCTCCCAAGTGCAGATGCCCTTATAACTCCTGGCACTTTAGCTTCAGCTTCAGGTGCTGCAGAATCTCTTGCACCTCCTTCTTATCCATTTCCCCTCGCTGCTTCCATGTCCGGTACGCAACTTTTCCTGCACCCAAAATCTTAGGGCTCATGATCAGTTTTGACTTTTGTAGTTATCAAAAATAAGGGAATTAAAATGTCAAAAGGAGCCCCAACTTTTTTGTCAATCATAAATTGGATTCTCCTATCTTATATATTACCATAAATCGCCACATGTTCGTGATTATGGTTCTTCCTGTGAGTATCCATTGAACTAGAAATGAATAATTGGAGATTTTGTTCTTGGTTCAAATCTTAATATATTTATATATAACTTAATGCTGATCAATTATATATATGATCTTGTATCAAATGTTTTGAATGTGGCATGCTACTGAAGATTGATCTTTCAGTTTGTCGTCTTATTGATCTCTTTAATATTGCTTTAATATTATCTTCCGGGTCCAGGTTTAATGTTTCTTCGATCTCCCCTATTGTTGTTTATGAACTTCGAAGCTACCTTTTCCAGTTCATCCGTTTCTTTGCCGGCCTTAAGCTGGACTGTATCTACTTCTTTGTCTTGTCGATGATTCATTGTCTAATCTTAACAAAATATTGTCTTTGTATATATGTCACGGTAATAGTAATATAGATTTTGAGTGCAAAATGTACTTCAGTAAAAGTCATAAGCTAAACCCTAAACCCTAAAGCTGTATGCTTATCAATGGTTTAAACTTTAAACCAAAAGAGATCAGGGAGGGAGGGAGAGAAATCAGGTGGGCATCTTTGTGAGATTTTGGAGATGACGATTTTATCTGAAATCACTTCATTAACCTCATGCTTGGGTAGGTTTTCTAATACCAGCTGAAGAGACAATCATACTTAATTAACCATGGGAAAAGATTGATACCCTCAATGACACACAACCACTCGAACATATCCCTTGGCCAGGGATTTGAGTGAAGAGGTTGCGCCTCGGATAAACATTATCCCTCTGAATTTTATAAGTGGATTCTCATCCAGAAAGGGCATCTAGATGGCTTTCCCAGTAGTTTTACTAAAAAAATTCTTAAAAATCCCTTGCTTGTAAGGATCATATGACTTCTCGTGGAAGATATCGATGGGACAAAAGACAAATGAGGTGGTTCAAGCAATTATGCTTTTCTCGGATTAGATTATGGCAACAAGCTTTACACACAGCATGGCCTGCTGCTGCATGAACTTGAGAAACCTCGCACAAGCTTCCCCTATGAGAATACTGTTCTCTATCTTTTTTATTATTAGTTTGGAAGTGCAAAGATATGAAGGACTACTGTACTTTTTTTTCTTTTTCTGTGAGGCATCATTTGTCTTGCGGTACGTCTCTTCTCTTGCTGGGGCAGTTGGCTGTTTCCTGTTGTTTCAGGCTGCTCTGAAATTCTTCTATTTATTTATTGTTTTCTTCTTAGAAGCAATCAAATTTCATTAAAAAATGAGACCTCGTGCATGACATGATGAGATCAGATGAAGAATATCATCACCTATATTCTAGCAGAGACAAAGCTAGGTAGCCTAATTAATGTAATTATGAGCTAGACTGCTAAGAGTTTCGGTGCTTGAACTTGTATTTTTTCTTGCCCCCTTGAGACACTAAACTCAAATTATTGGTGGGGATCGGCATTGGATGCCAGGAGAACAAACATGCATGAGAAGACTTGTTTTGTTCATGATAGTATGATACTCCTCGGAATGAGATACTAATTAGGTCATTGCAGAACTAATGTTTTAAATATATACAAAATTATTACATGTATTATTATAAAAAATGGAGAAGGAATACTTTGAAGTTCTGGCTTAAATGCTAAACAATCTTTCTGAAACCCCTCTTATTTATTTATTTATTATTTTACATATATGAATCCTGTACTATATTTGATTATTTATTTGGATAAAATTATAGATGCTGATTCCGTGCTATTCTATGCCTATGTGCTAGTTTATGCCTTAGCTTGTATAAACTAATGGGTGCTAGTTTATGCCTATATATATATATATTATCTTAGAGCTCAGACCTTCACTCAATGTCATTTTTTATTAAACTATACAGCAGCTTTTAGTACTGTATCACCAAAATAACATATAAATACTCCCAGTGCTACACCCGAACAGTCAGCTGGTGTGTGTGTGTGTGTTAACTGGAGAGCCAAAGATGACATTTCTCTATTATTTCTACGTAGCTATATTGTTGCAGCCATGGCAATATAGATAAGAGAGGTAGGCGCGGTAGATTTCAGTCTTCTTTGCAGATGAAGTTGCAGGACTGGTTAGCTAGAATTAATGCCTGAAACACTTTTATATATATATATATATATATATATATATATATATATATATATATATATATATATATATATATATATATATATATATATATAAGTCTCTCAGGCATTAACCAGTCCTGCAACTTCATCTGCAAAGAATATATATATAAAGAGAGAAACACGGTTGAAATAAATAGATCAAACTGTATTGCAGTTTATTATTATTTTTCTGATGTTTTCTTCTTTTACTTGTATTTCGAAGAATGGCTTGCCGATGTCTGGATGTAAATTTGAATGTAACTAAAGTATTGTCACATGTCTGGCAGACAATCTTCAATTCTGTATTTCATTTAATTAAACAGAGATGAATTAATCTGCTAATTAGTTTATGTACTAATTTCTTGTTCTAGTTTGCTCAATTTCTTGGGCTCTGAACATTCTGATTGTCTCTTGATTGTATCCATTTATGTGACCGATTTCTTCTGCAAATCCATGCATCTTACAACAGGAAAATCATTGCTAAATATAAATGGCTCATTCATCATTAATGAAATCAATTTATGTGCGGGTTTATATATTTTCTCATTGGCAAGCAATAATATAGAAAAGAAAGAAAAAACATTTTTATTTATGGCTTGTTCTACCTTGGAAAATTCAGCACAGAAAATTCTGCCAGAAATAATATATGGGGATACAGAAAATAATTCTGCCAGTGAGAGATCTAATTAAAGGTATGGGCATTTTGCTTCTTGTTAGACTTGGACATTTACATCTGATACAAAACATGTGTGTGTGTGTGTGTAAGTATGTCTGTATACGTGTATCATATGTTTTTTTTATCAATTGGTTGGTTGTGCTACACCCACTCATCTGATGAGCAGCTTCAAACGCTATGGCAATGCATGGTTTTGTGGATCAGTTTATATTCATTGATAAATACTATTCACTTACCCTTATCACGTCTTGAACCATATTTTTTTCAACGCAAGAAAATAATAATTATGATTTTTTTTATTACAATATAAATTTGGACGAAATAATAAATTTGTGCAAAATTCTTGTGAAGTGCAAGTTTTCAATAAAATACATGAATTTTAAATCGATATACATCTATCTGTTTATTAGGTTTTAATAAATTAAAATCCGCATACAATTTTTTTAAAAGGAACCAAAAACAAATCAAGAATAATTAGAATAAGGATTGAATGAAAATCATCATATATAATCATTTTTAATTGAAGGATACAATTGAAAACAATCAAAAAATTTCTAACAATAAAAAGAAAAGAGACTAAAATCTAACAATCACAAACATGAAAGTTTTGCATGTATTTTCTAGCTACAGGAGGGAGAAAAAACAAAAAATTGTCCAACAACGATTCACCGACCATCCTTCCACGACACGTGCTTAATCGGGAGGCAGGGGACATGGCAGCGCACCCAGTGACATAGTGACCAAATAGTTTACACGTCAAAACAACTCTGCACGCGCCGCTTGAAAGGCACGTGCACGTGAAACACTGTCGGCACGTCTGTATGATGCCCTCTGGTATTTCCAAAAAGAAATGATTAAAAACAACAAATTAACTATACACTCCTGGATCCCAACGACAACCAAAAAAACTATAGATGAAAGTACCATAATGCCCCCACCTCCAGGCCTTTGTTTTTGTGTTTTTTTGGGGTATTTACGTAGTTGCACTGTGCACGAATATGTGAAAAAAACAATGATACCCTCGCTGTTCTGTCTTCATTCAGCTCCTAAGGGTAAATTTGTAATTTTACCGTGCAATTTAAAACGAAAAATACTAGAAAACCCCAAACAAATTGAAAATACCATACATGTCACCCGAGAATATTCAAAATACCCCTAGTTTGAGGGTTAAATTTTTTGATCGGAGAGGTAAAATTGTATTTTTATTGTTGGAACTGACAGTAATATATATCTAGATACACAGATGAAATACCAACGCATTCTAGTTGCTTTTTAATCCTTTCATTCGATGGGCTTATCTTATTTTATGTAAGGCCCAAAATACAGATATAAACGCATTAATTGCCTTAAGTGAGAGACCAGAAACAAACCCATAAGCCCGAAGTAATCTGGCGCGAAAACCACCTCCATTCCCCGCGAGATTAACCCAAAAGAAATTCCCGCACCTTCCCTTCCCCCTGTATCTGCCGCTAAGAAAGGCTGGGCGACACTGGCAAGTGAGAGATCAGTGGTTCACCACGGTGGTAGTGCGAAGAGGGGTTAGTGAAAGAGTAAAGGAACCCAGGGCAGGAATGGACGTCATTCGATAACTACAACAACATAAAGATACAAGCCAGAACACTGGAGAAGAGAATCAAGTCTTGCAGCTTCATCTTTGCTGCTGGGGTTAGCCCGCGTATCTGGCCAGTCGTGTGGTGTAAATTAGAGAAGTAGATGCAGGATAGTTGCCAATGCTTTTCATCATTGCTGCTGGGTTTCCTGCGTATTTGGCCAGTCGTGTGGTGTAAAGTAGAAATTATCAGCATGAATAGGGAAGTAGATGCAGGATAATTGCCGGTGCTTTTCATCTTTGCCGGGTTAGTCAACCGTGGATGCTTTACCTCATGATGTATTGATTCCTCTAGTCTGGTAATATGCTCGTAGGAAAATCGATGGATGCCATTGCGCTGTGTGATCATGATGTTTTTGCAAGTTTTTTCCTTTTTGAGTGCTGTTTGACCATCATATCTCGTCGGTAAACGTAAGAGCTGGCCCAGTTGCCCAGCACGTAGCTCATCTTCCTGGTGTAAATAGTTTTTTTTATTATTATTACAATGGAGGAGCTCTGCCTTTTCTAGGCTGATGGACGTAAAACTAAAAAAAAATCAGCTATAATTATTTGAGAATATGATTTATGTTGTTTTAAAGTGTTTTTTTCTTTTCAAAAATATATTAAATGATATTTTTTAAAAGTTATCTTTGTATTAACATATAAAAATGATCTAAAAATATTATTTTTAATTTAAAATAAGAAATGAAAATTAAAAATTATTACAAAAATATGTTTTAAAGTCAAACAAGATCTAAATCACTTGCTTTTAGAACCAAATCTATTTTTCACGCCTATATAAGGAATGAATATTATTGTGATTAATTTTATTTAAAAAGATAATTTTATATTGGGGATGAATGTCATTGATGTTGTTATCTATGGAATGCAATGTATTTAGGAAGAAACTGTAAGAAAACGCCCTAAAATTTCTTTTTCTTAAAAAAGTAAAATTAAATATATTATCCAATAAAAAAGAGGAAAAAAATAAAATCAAGGATATAATTGTAAAACAGCCAAATCTTTGAATCAAGGTGACGTGGTAGCTCGTTTAAAAGAACACGGGAGAAAAACGACATCTCCTGCCTCCGTTCCCTGACATCTCCCTCTGTTATTGTTTTTTTTTTGTTTTTTAAAAAGGAAACAATTTCACCTGATTGAATCATGAACCTCGTAAATAAATTCATGAAAATCCTCGATCAATCACTGTGACTTGCGAGATTCAGAGAGAGAAATCGAAACCAGGGTAGGAGAGGAGGGGAAAGGAAATGGCGGAGGCAAGAGTAGCAGGAGGAGGATGTTGTCCGCCGATGGATCTGTTCAGGTCAGAAGCGATGCAATTGGTGCAGCTTATCATCCCTATCGAATCTGCCCACTACACTGTCTCTTACATCGGTGACCTCGGTCTCCTCCAATTCAAAGATGTCCGTACGCATTCCTGTCTCATTTTCTGTATCCTTCTTTCCTTACTTTCTTCTAATTGATGTTGAATTGCTTGTTCATTTATCGAATTGGATTTCTTTTTTATTTACCATTATTTTCCTTGCATCTGGTAATCTTTCTTATCTGTGATTATATTATAATTAAACCGAAATTGGAAATGTGGTTTTGTGAACTTTGATGGCTACATGGAGAATAAGATGGAGTTTAATAAAGACTGCTTCTTCGGGTTTTTTTTTTGTTGTTGTTAGTGTTTTTTGGTTTTTTAGGTGAAATATTGTTTCTCTTGGGATTGGTAGTGAAAGAACGTGATGCGATTGATGTGATGATTAATATTGAGCTTTAATTGTCTTTTATTTATTTCTTGTTTGCAGCTCAATGCAGATAAGAGTCCGTTTCAGAGAACTTATGCTGCTCAGGTTTGTTTATGTTCGGTGTACATTTCGAACTCTTACCTATCTTGAGTTTGAGAAGAATTTTAAATGCATATTGTACTCTTAATCACTACTGTTTTCATGGATTGGGAGTATCTTAGGATTTAGTATCTGATTGCATTTTCTAGTGTAGATTTGTTTTTAGACTAAAGTGTACCTTAGATGTCTGTTTTATGATGCCTTTTTTGTACTTGGTAATGGAGTGAGATTTTAGTGGTGGAAATGCTGATTTCCCCCCTTCTTGTAAGATCAAAAAATTTGGAGAGATGTCTTGAAAGCTACGTTTTTTCAAGGAGCAAATGGAGAAGGCAGGTGTTACACCTTTAACTAAACCTATGAAACAAGCTGAGATTGATGTGGATGACCTAGAGGTATGCTACAAAGTTGAATGTGCTGCTAGAAATGTTTTAGAAGTGTCATGCCCTTACTATTTTTCTTTGTTTTGGTTGTCATAGGTAAAACTTGGGGAACTTGAGGCAGAGCTGGTTGAAATGAACACAAATAATGAAAAACTACAGCACTCTTATAATGAGCTTGTGGAATATAAGCTTGTCCTCAACAAGGTATGGCTATTTTTGTTTTGCGACCCATTGGTAATCATTCTTCTATTAGCACTTGTAGACATACCATGGAGAATCCGACACTTCTGATAATTTAAGTAGACATGCTTTGACTTGTTTATTTTAAGGTAAATTGTAAACTAAACTTGGAAGAGGGGAAAGAACACATTTCCTGTAACACACAAAGAAATCATATAACTGACTTAATGGATATCAGTAGATAAAGGAACTCACCAAATCATTTTTCCTTGCATGATGTCTAGCGTTTATATTTTTGAGCCTCTTCTTCAAGTTGCACTCTTAAGCAACCTTGATTGGCAGATAATACTGCATGTCTTGAATTTCATTAATTAACCAGCCTTGTTTGCAATGTTTGAGTAACTCAACTGTGCTGTTAAACCCAGTTTCATGGTTCCTGTGATTTGTGCTAATCTAGTGTTATAGAGTTGAGTCAAATGCTATCAATAGCCACTTTTCTTTATTAAGTTTCACAAATTAATGTAACAGGCATCCATTTTTCAACCTTTTCTTATATGTTTTCAGGACTTCATATTCTGTTGTTACATGATTTGTTTCATGATCATGCATGGCCCAACTTTGGTGCCTTTTCTCATCAGAACTTCATTTATGTATGAGTTTTTCATATGCTTTATCAGCAAATATTTCAGTAATGCTTATCAAGACAATAATATATTTCTTCTGGTAGGCTGGTGAGTTTTTCTCTTCTGCCTTTAGCAGGGCAACTGCTCAGCAAAAGGAAATAGAATCCCAACAAACTGGCGAAGAATCACTAGATACTCCTCTATTAGAGGAAAAAGTATGAGTTTCAATTACTTGTTTGTTTATCAATGTCTCTTTATCCTCATTTTAGTGTAGCAGTGTTACTTGGTCCTCATATTTGTATTTGTAACAATAATAGTTGATTGGCTATTCTGTAGGAAATATCAATCGAGTCATCAAAACAAGTAAAGTTGGGGTTTATTACTGGCCTTGTTCTGAAAGAAAAGTCCATGCTATTTGAAAGAATTATATTTCGTGCTACCCGGGGTAATGTATACACCAGGCAGGCTGCCGTTGAGGAACCTGTCATTGATCCTGTTTCTGGAGAGAAGGTTGATTTTGGTTGCATTTCTGCCAAACATTTTATTCTTGTTGTTATTAATGTGCATGATGATAGACACTCAGGTATTTATGACACAGAAACAATAATGAACTGTAATCGTGCACCATGTCATCATTTCATCTCCATTAGTCTAGCTCATTTGTAATTTTCAATTTTAAATCTCCTATTGAAATTTTACTTGCATGTCCCTTGACGTCTATACTAACACTTATCCTAGTCAGCTGCATATGATATATCAGAAGTTTGTCTGCTGCTCTCATTGATGTGTTATATACACTTATACAGTCCTATTTGCATGAAGGTTGTTGTAAAAGTGGCTCCCTTAATTTGGCTCTGTGATATAATATTTCTTCCTGTAAATTGTTTTAAGTATCCAAATCAAATCATATACTATTTTTACCATGCAAGTTGCCTGAGTTTTAGTATATGATTCACTTGTTTGTTTGAAATTTGAATTCAGCAGTCAATGTTTTGTTAGATTTCTAGTTAAAATGTGAGGGCTATGTTTGATTTATGTCACTGGTTCCTTTATTTATTGTTTAATGGATGAATTCTGGACTTCTTGGAGAAAATGAATTTGATTTTCACCTATTTTTGTTTGCCACATTAATATGTTTGTTTCTGATTTGTGAATGTTGGCAGGTTGAGAAGAATGTTTTTTTTGTCTTTTATTCGGGAGAGAAAGCGAAGACCAAAATACTAAAAATTTGTGAAGCTTTTGGTGCAAATCGTTACACTTTCACTGAGGATTTTGGAAAAAAGTTCAAATGATCTCTGAAGTACGTGCTATGCCTTTGTTGATGTTTCATTCTCATTTTAATGACAATTGCAATTTTTGCTCTTTCCAAGTCTTGTCACACTGCTGCCTGCTTCTTTCCAAGTATTGATATTCTCGTATTTCTCCAAAAATCTTAAACTTCCATTGTCTATATATGTAGATTGTTATTATCAGGCATGTTCAACTGCTTTATGCATCTGTGATTAAGATTTTACCTATTTCTGATTTAGTATGATATGTCCAATCATGTCAAATTGCAGGTTTCTGGAAGGCTTTCTGAGCTGAAGACCACTATAGATGCTGGATTGCTTCAAAAGAGTAATTTGTTGCAGACTATTAGTGATCGATTTGTGCAGTGGAACACTCTGGTCTGATCATAAATATATTTACTCAATTTTGTTGTACATGTATGATATTTCACTCCTTAGATCATGTTCAGCCACTAACAATCTTGTCAAACTAATGAAGGTGAGGGAGGAGAAATCCATCTACCACACTATGAACATGCTCAGCCTAGATGTGACCAAGAAATGTCTTGTTGCTGAGGGGTGGAGTCCTGTTTTTGCTACAAATCTGGTAAATCTTGGCACAATTTTTTAATGGGTATTGTTTTGGGCAACTCATGAATCACATTTCTGAACTAATACACACTATGAAACCTTTCAAATTGGATTGCATATAAAATAAGTTAGAACTTGATGCCTGCAGATACAGGATGCACTGCAGAGAGCTGCATTTGATTCCAACTCGCAAGTTGGAACAATTCTCCAGGTTCTACATACATCAGAGTCACCACCTACATACTTCCGCACAAACAAGTTTACTTCTGCTTTTCAAGATATTGTTGATGCGTATGGGTGAGTTTCACTCTTAAGGTCATTCTCGCTGATGTTGCTTTCTTGATTAATATGCTAGATCACCACCAACATTGTTACCAATTAAGGAACCTAATTGGTTTTGATCTGTTTTATCCCTTTCCCTTCTTAAATTTGTTTTCCAGTGATGACATTTAGCTACATGTTCCTAACTATAAAGAATGCATTAGAAAGACTGATTGAGAACAATCAAATGTCATGAAATTCAGGTTTTATAAACCTGAAATAGATCAAAACAATCTAAGTAGGAGTAATGCACATATCAGCTCTGCTTACTTGCATTTAAATTGTTAACACATCGTAATGCACATATCAGTTCTGCTTACTTGCATTTAAATTGTTAACACATCATAATGCACATATCAGTTCTGCTTAGTTGCATTTAAATTGTTAACACATCGTCATGCACATATCAGTTCTGCTTACTGATATGTAGCAATTACTTGCATGTGTGGACTCACGGACGTGTGTGCGCACAAACATTCATATGCCAGTTTTGCCTGTTTTCGTTCTCCTGTTTGAAACCAGTGAATTCAAATAAGATGCTTTTGCTTTACATGATTGCAGGGTGGCTAAGTATCAAGAAGCAAATCCGGGTGTGTACACTATTGTGACTTTCCCTTTTCTTTTTGCCATCATGTTTGGTGATTGGGGACATGGGATTTGCATGTTGCTAGCGGCATTAGTCTTCATAATCAGGGAAAAGAAACTTTCTGGCCAGGTAATCTCTCGATAATTTTGATGGTTGACAGGACATTTTATACTTTGATGTCTAGCTTGATTATTGCATTGTTCTGTAGCATTCAAGTTATTGAATGTTGACTTCTCTTACTGTCAGAATTGGCCTATCTCAGGAAAAGATTTGGCTTGTTCTAAAAGATTTGTCATTTTTTGTATGCCTTTTTCTTTCTAGATTATATGCATCCTGGTGGTTAGCATCTAATAAAATTGTACATGTTTTGTTCACCAGAAACTTGGAGATGTCACTGAAATGACCTTTGGTGGTCGTTATGTTATTCTGATGATGGCATTCTTTTCAATTTACACTGGTCTTATTTATAATGAATTCTTCTCAGTCCCCTTCAAACTATTTGCTCCATCAGCATATGCATGCCGTGATCTCTCTTGCAGGTATTTGATTTAAATTACGAGCTATAAAAATCTTCATTTACTGTGCTCTTTCAATTTTCACTACACAGTCCCATGCACACTTGTTTTTCAGGGATGCTACCACATATGGTTTGATAAAGGTGCGCCCCACTTACCCATTTGGTGTAGATCCTGTATGGCATTGCAGCCGCAGTGAGCTGCCTTTTCTCAACTCTCTGAAGATGAAATTGTCAATCCTTATTGGGGTTGCTCAAATGAACCTTGGAATCATATTGAGTTATTTCAATGCAACGTACTTTAAAAACAGCGTGAATATCTGGTAAGCTTTGAAAAACTTATTTGCTGGCTGCTTCAGCATCTTTCAATTTTTTATTTTTTTCCCCGACTGGAGTTTTAAAAATGCTATGTTCGCTAAAGTTTGCCATTGCCATGCATTTTCCAGGTTCCAATTTATCCCCAAATGATATTTTTAAACAGCTTATTTGGCTATTTGTCACTCCTTATCATTCTGAAGTGGCGCACTGGTTCTCAAGCTGACTTATACCATGTAATGATATACATGTTCCTGAGTCCAACAGACGAGTTGGGGGAAAATCAGCTTTTTCCTCGGCAAAAAACTGTTCAGGTGGACTCTATTTTATATTGCCTCTTACTTTATCTTTCATGTATATGAGATGCGGGCATCGTACTAATTCATCTTGTATATTCTGTTTCCAGCTTGTGCTATTAGTATCGGCCCTTGTTTCAGTACCATGGATGCTACTCCCAAAGCCTTTCCTTTTGAAGAAGCAACACCAAGCTGTATGGTATAGTTCTCAAATACCAATTTTCACAACTTGATTTAAAGTATATATACATGTGTCTATGCATGCAGCATGCAAACCATAAACAAGAGCACTGTGTCTATAATTTGTTCTCTCTTTATAAGTTCTGATAGTAATGTTTCCCCAGAGGCAAGGTGAATCATACATGCCACTTCAGAGCACTGAGGACTCTCTTCAATTGGAGGCGAACCATGATTCACATGGTCATGAAGAATTTGAATTCAGTGAAGTTTTTGTACATCAGATGATACATACCATCGAGTTTGTACTAGGAGCAGTCTCAAACACAGCTTCGTATCTTCGATTATGGGCCCTCAGGTTTGTCATTTGAAAAATGAAGTCAATGCAGCATTTGAGCTCAAATTTAGTTTTCAATCTTGCATGTAACTGTTAGAGTTCAAAATTTTAGATTATGCTGTATGCATGAATTTTCTTGACGAGTGATTTATATATTCTTTTGATAAAAGATGCATAGATGGAAGCAATCCTCTCTCATCCATCTATGGTGTTGAATTCCACCCTTGCTTATGGTCCCCACGTAGTTGTAGTCATTTCTCTATATTTCCAAACAAATCACCTTTTTTCTGCTTGATATTTATTCGATCCCCTTGATGGGAGCTAATTGGATGCCTCATGTTGTCTCTTCTTTTGCAGTCTTGCGCACTCGGAGTTGTCGAGTGTATTCTACGAGAAGGTCCTTCTCCTTGCGTGGGGGTATGTTAATACTTCTTATGATGCACACCCAACTATACTAAAATATGGATGCAAGCTAATATTTTTTACTTTTAATTATTATTTTTTTTATTTTTAGATCATTTTCATTTGTGCAAATACAACTATCTTATTTTGGTTCCATCATTTCTTTGTAGACATATAATTTATCAAGATCTCCTTTTCTTTCAGGTTCCTGAACCTTTTTTGGGGTTGTATGATAAATTATGTTTATATCCTCATAAATATGTTATTCCTTAATAATGTCAACTTGGTTATTTGTTCCTTTTCTTTTTCGAGGATTTTTTTCTTTTGAACTGATTGGTCTACCATGCTTCTGACATGCCTTAGACTCATTTGCTACAATTTTAGCGAATTGTCTTATTAGGACTTCAATCCTAGCTGGAGCATTTATAGCTAGTATATGAGATATGTTTTTTTTTTGATACAGTGAATCCATTTGTTAGATGATTTGTTATGTCTTGCAAATGAAGTAAATGTTGTTCTTATTCATATTGTTTTTGTATGTGGGTTAAAATTTGATAATGATAATGATAATGCATTCTATATATTTGTATCCAATTGTTTAATTTTCCCTTTAATGATGAGAACATAGTCTCATCAAAATGACAATCGGCAAAACGTGTCTTAAATAAATCTCTTGTTAAGAGTTCAAGGTATTTAATAATTGATAGAGACTCGAACCCAATATATATTTTCAGTCTCCTCTGAGGACTCATCTTTGTATGTTGTGGTGGATAAATTAGAACATATATCGCATAACTAAATATTCTTAGATAGGAAATGTTTGTCTTATGACCAATAACCAATTGTAAAATGGAGAATTTATAATATGATGTTGGTATAAGATGTATGAGTGTTATTTCATGTAGTATAACATGTCCCCAAGTAAAGACAAGAAGCTTAGTTCAAATGAGTATTAATCTTGGAATCATTTGAAGACATTTAATAAATGATTCAGCAAGACCATTTTAAGTTTGAACATGAACAACAAGATTTTCAATGTCTATCTCAAGTGACATGCAATAATCATTAAATGTTTGGGATGAAAATTCACCAACATTGTCAATATGAATAGTCTTGATTGTCTGGTCATGAAATTATGCTTGTAATCTAATAATTTAAGCAAGCAATCTTGCAAATGCCATATTACGAGTTGATAATAAACACACATTTGGTCATTTTGGAGATGCATCTACTAAAACCATAAAATATCTAGATGGTCCATATGGTGGGTGGATGGACCCATAAATATCACTTTGATGTGTTCTAGAAATCTTTGAGATTCAATCCCAACTTTAGTCGGTGATGGTCTAATGACCAATATTCCTTGATAACAAGCAGCATATGAGAATTCTTTAAATTGAAGAATATTTTGGTTCTTCAATGGATGATCATGTGAATTCTCGATAATTCTCTGCATCATTATTGACCCAGGATGGCCTAACTGGTCATGCCAAATAATAAAATTATTTGGTTCATTATTGCATTGACTTCAATTGTATTGATACTTGTGTAGTACAATCTTGAAGATAAAATAGGTAATTTGTTTTTAAATATTTGCTTTCTTGTATTGACATTTGATATGATATAAAGATATTCAATATTATTTTCATTAATAATCTCAATATGATACCCGTTAAGTCATATATATTTGAAACTTAGTAGATTTCTCCTTGATTTAATAAGAATAAAGCATTATCAATAATAAATTTTGTTCCATTAGGAAACATTATATTAGTTCTTCCAGAACCTTCAATTAAATTTATTGAACACGATATTGTATTTATTTTTGCTTTCATCATTCTCAAATTTGAAAAATTCTCAAATTTGAAAAATATTGTTTATGACTAAGAATAATGTGTTGTTATACTAGTTGTTAAGCATATACCTTCACCATCGATATTGGGCTTATGATGCAAATCAATATTTTCTTGATGTCAGTGAGAAAAAATTATTTCTATATTTTTATCTTGTCCATTCAATGAGGACTAATATAAATCAACAAAATATTTAGTTGTATGATAGGTACGAGACCAATGTTTTTTCATTTTACACCGATAACATATATTTTCCATCTTTTTGTTATTCTTGTTATATATTTCTCCCCCCTTGTTTCTTTTTATTTTGTGAAGGTTTGTGTGAATTTATCAAATTACTACCATTATAGTTACAATAATTAAATTGTCTCTGCTCACAGAATCTACCATTACCATGATCACAATCACGAACCATATTTATTATTATAACTCGTAGCATTCATTTTATGGAGTTGAACTAGTTGGTAATGATTCATGATTTTTCATTAAAGTTTATTATTTGTTCATTCATAAGTAGATATCAATCGGTTCAAAATATTTTTTTTATAATCTTGTTCTCTATATTGTGTTAGCAGGATATTCATAGAAATACAGTTGTAAATAGTAGTGTTTTAATAGGATACTTATGTTTCCATACTTAGTTTGAAATTATAGCTAGGGCATGTAAATTTGTTTTCTTCCTATTTAATAGACAAGACACTAAGAGAGGGGTCATTCAGTTTCTATTCAGCCAATTTGTTATGGTATCAGAATCACACCCCTGAAATTACACTACAAAATCTTGTTCGTCCCCCTCTCGGTTTCCTCTCAATTTCTTGATCAGTCCTAGATACATTGGGCTATCAATTTCTTGGTTTTCAGTTAGAATTTCTTAGTTGTGTTGTGGGATTTATCTAAAATAATGTCATCAAGCAATCCTGGCTTGTTTGGTGTTCTGTTTACTGGAAAGAACTACTCAACCTGGGAATTCCAATTCCAAATATTTATTAAGGGGAAAGAATTATAGGGCCATGTGGATGGAACTGATTTGGCTCCCATAAATGCGTCAAAGTTTTCTCAATGAAATATCAAAGATGCTCGGGCGATGTCTTGGATTTTAGGGTCAATTGATCCTCTTATTGTACTTAATCTAAGACCATATAAAAAAACTATGTCTTCAGTTGGAATAAGGTTGACTACCAAGACAACAATGCTAGACGTTTTCAAGTAGACAACACCGCTCAATTCAATCTCTCTATTCAAGATTATTACTCTAGTTTTTAGAACTTGCGAGCAGAATATACTGATATTATTTATGTCCAAATATCAGCTGAATCTCTCTCTATTGTTCAACAGGTTTATGAGCAAAGCAAACAGGACCAATTCTTAATTAAATTAAGATCTGAGCTTGAGATTACTCGTTCTAATCTAATGAACCAAGATTCATCACCCTCCTTGGATGTTTGTTTTAAGGAACTACTACAGGAAGAACAACATCTTTTTACACAAGACAACTTCAGGCAAGACAATTAAGCTACAGTTGCCTTTGCAACTTAGGGAAAAGGAAGGGGCCGAAATATGGGTAATGTTTAGTGTTATAGATGCAAAGAGTATGGACACATTACAGCTAATTACATAAAGAAGTTATGCAGTTATTGCAAACAGTAAGGTCATATTATCAAAGAGTGCTCCACTCGTCCCCAAATCCGTCAGGTAAATACTTTTTTAGTAGTGGTATCTGACAACCTTTCCACATTAGCTGCAACCAGTCCTCTTACTCTAGAAATGGTGCAGCAGATGATCCTCATAACCTTCTCGGCCTTGGGGCTACAAGATACTACTTTCAATCCTAAATTTTGGCTTGTTGATTCTGCTGCCTCAAATCATATGAACAATTCATCCAGTGAACTTAAGACTGTGCGTAAGTACCTCAGTTCATCACAATTTTAGGTTGCTAATGGTGGTCATATACCTATTACTAAGGTTGGAGATATTGATCCAACTTTCAAGAGTGTATTTGTATCACTTGAATTATCTACTAGCCTTATTTTGGTCGATCAACTGGTGGATGATAATTATAATGTATATTTTTCTCATGATGGTTGTCTTGTGTAGGATTAGGTGTCGAGGAGGATAATCATGAAGGAGCCTAAAGTTGGGAGATTATTTTCGCTGCATTTTTCCATTACTAGTTGTCTCTCTTTTGCTTGTACTACTATTTAAAATCAAAGTGGTGTATGGCATAAATATTTAGGACATTTGAATTCTATTGTTTTATCTTGATTATTGAATTCTAGTTTATTAGGAAATAAAATTAATTTCTCTTCTCATGATGCTTTGATTAATTGTTCTACATGTAAATTGGGCAAGAGTAAGACTATTCCCTTCCCTTCCCATGACAGTCATGCTACAGAATGCTTTGATATTATCCATAGTGATGTTTGGGATCCTACACCAATTCTTTCTCATGCTTGTTATAAGTATTTTGTGATAGTTATTAATGATTACAGTAGGTTTACTTGGGTATATTTTCTTCGTTCCAAATTTGAGGTCTTTATGGTTTTCAAATCATTTTTTTGCCTATGTTAAGACTCAATTTTCTACTAGTATTAAGGTGTTATGATCTATTTGGGGGGATACATGTCATATGATTTTCATGTTTTTTTTACAGAAGAAAGACATTCTCGCACATCGTTCATGTCCATATACACCACAGTAAAATGGGGTTGTTAAGCGTAAGAATCGTCATCTTTTGGATATCACTGAAACCTTATTGCTTGAGTCATCTGCTCCATCTAAATTCTAGGTTGAAGTTTTGTCTACTATAGTTTATCAAATCAATCACTTACCACCCCAGGTGTTGAATGTCGATTCCCCTTTCTAACGCCTAAATCATAAGACTCCTAACTATCATGCCTTGCATACTTTTGGTAGTGTTTGTTTTGTTCATTTACTTTCTCCTGAGCGACACAAACTTTCTGCTCAATCAACTGAATATGTGTTTTTAGGGTACAGTATTTCTCAAGGTTTTGTTTGTTATGATCTAAAGCTGTGATAAATTTCATATCTCTAGATATGTTGTTTTATTTGAAAATTAATATTTTTTTCTCTACTCCTGTTTAATCTTCCTCGGTTGCTCCTATTCTTCCTCATTTTGAGGACATGTCATCTTTAAGCGATTCAAACCTAAAATTGTGTATGAACGTCGTCGACCAACTTTGCCTCTTCCGACGACTAACCCATCACCTGATATTGCTTCTGAGCCGTTTGCTCTTCGGCGCTCTACAAGGGTCTCCTATCCTCCTGATCGATATGGTTTTTCTGCTACTCTATCTAAAACATTTGTTCCATTATGTTGCTCATAAGTTGTCCAGAATGAGTGTTGGCAAACAACCATGTAGGAGGAACTTCGAGCTTTTCAGGATAATCATACATGGGATCTTATTCCTTGTCCTCTAACAATTAAGCCCATTAGGTGTAAATAGGTGTACTCTAGTAAGCTTCACTCTGATGACACTCTCGATCATTATAAATCATGCTTGGTTGCTCTTGGAAATACATAGGAATATGGTGTGGATTATGAAGAGACCTTTGCTCCTATCGCCAAGATGACTACAATACGCACTATTATTGTCATTGTTGCTTCCTAGGGTTGACCACTTCATCAAATGGATGTCAAAAATATTTTTCTCCATGGTGATCTTAAAGAAGATATTTATATGGCACTTCCACCAGGTTTGGTCTCCTTTTTTTTGTCGGTTATGTGTAAATTGAAGCGATCCTCCTATGGCTTAAAGCAAGCTCCCCGCGCCTGGTTTGATAAATTTCGCACTACCTTGCTTTGCTTCTCTTTTGTGTAAAGCAATTATGATTCCTCTTTATTTATTTGCATTACCTCTACTGGTTGTGTTCTCCTCCTTGTTTAGGTCGATGATATTGTCATTATAGGCACTGGCTCTTTATTGATTGGTCAACTTCAGCAGCATCTTCGGGATTGCTTTCATATGAAAGATCTTGGTTCTCTTACTTATTTTTTGGGTTTGGAGGTTCATTCTTGTTCTTCTGGTATCTATGTGCACCAACAGAAATATACTCAGGACTTGATTGCATTGGCTGGTCTTCAGGGATCTTCTCCCGTAGATACTCATTTGGAGGTGAATGTTAAGTTCGATGTGATGAAGGTGATCTTCTACCGAACTCGACTTTATATCGGCAGTGTGAATTATCTTACTATTACTCGGCAAGATATATCCTTTGTTGTTCAGCAAGTCATTCAATTTATGCAATTTCCCTGTTATTTACATTTGGCCATGGTTTGTCGCATTATTCAATATCTCCTCGGTTCTTCCAACCACGGCCTATTCTACCCGGTTGGGTCTATTAAGGTGTTGCATTTAGCGATGTTGATACTCATTTGGGCTAATTGTCCTGATACTCGTCGTTCCATCATCGGTTAATGTATGTTTCTTGGTAAATCTTTAATCTCTTGGAAGAGCAAGAAACAAGATCTCATTTCCAAATCCTCGACTGAGTCTGAATATCAGGCCATGTCTGTTGTTTGGCTTCATGGTCTCCTTGTAGAAATTGGATTTCTCCAATCCTTTCCTACTCTTCTCCATGTTGACAACACGAGTTCTATCCAGATTGCCACCAATCCTGTTTTTCATGAGCCCACTAAACATATCGAAGTGGATTGTCATTCGATTTGGGAGGTCGTGGATTCTCATGTTATTTCTCTTCCCCATATCTCCACCAACCTACAGATTACTGATGTGTTTACCAAGTCCCTGACTCATCAACACCATCAGTTTCTTGAAGGCAAATTGATGATTTTGGCTCACCCAACATCAATTTGATGGGGGATGTTAGCAGGATATACATAGAAATACATATGTAAATAGTAGTGTTTTAATAGGATACTTATCTTTCCATACTTAGCTTGAAATTATAGCTACGACATGTAAATTTGTTTTCTTTCTATTTAATAGATAAGAAACTCAAAAGAGGGGTCATTCAATTTATATTCAGCCAATTTGTTATATTGTTGCTGCAAGAGCGCATTTAATGCATATAAAGTAGAAAAATATTTTTTCTAACATATCTTCATTAGTGACATTGTATTCACACACTAATTTAAAATCCTACAATCTTAAATGTATTCAATCATAACAACTTTTGGGCGAATAATTGTCTTTTTATGGTCATCAAATTTTGCCAAAGAATAAAAGGATCTTTGATTGTGAGATACTCTATTTTCAACTCCTCATAGAGATGATGATGTATAAACAAGCATGGTATGTCTTATTTCAACTAGATGCTTCAATATCATTTATAATGGTGTCTTCAAGACCCATGACATTCAAATGAATTTTGACATAAGAATCCATGATAAATGAGAAAATAACAATATAAAGAAATTCACAAAAATACAATGAAAAAAAACATAGTAAGATCAAATTATCAAAACAAAAATGGTATATGGCGTTGTTATACCTCAACCATAAAAGGTATATCGCCTTACTTTAGACTAGTAGTCTGCAAGTTAAAGGTTTCTAGTCTATATATCAAATTTGTAAATATACAGTAGAATTTTTAATGTAAATAAAATAGGCAAGTCCAACAAGGACAAGATTTTCTAATAAACACACAGTATACTTATGATTTGCAAAATTATAAATACAAAATTTAAATAGTAATAAATAGAATGGTAGATAAAATTTGAAGAAATCTTACTTAAACTTGTATTGAAATGAGTATAAGAGATAATCATATCTTTTACTTTTTATGAACAAACCAAAATTATTGTGCTTCAAGATAAAAACGATGATTTGTAAATATACAGTAGAATTTTTAATGTAAATAAAATAGGCAAGTCCAACAAGGACAAGATTTTCTAATAAACACACAGTATACTTATGATTTGCAAAATTATAAATACAAAATTTAAATAGTAATAAATAGAATGGTAGATAAAATTTGAAGAAATCTTACTTAAACTTGTATTGAAATGAGTATAAGAGATAATCATATCTTTTACTTTTTATGAACAAACCAAAATTATTGTGCTTCAAGATAAAAACGATGAGCAACTTGTGCTGATAATGTTTTATGGAACTATATATTTTAAAGCATACAATATACTCAACAAAGAGTTAATAGGATAAACAAAAATAATAGAAATTGAGGGAATGAAGAGATAACACTCTTATTTCATATAAAATTATAATTACATATATATTTTATTTCTTCTCTCAACAATACACCTATCTATAGAGGACACATATACATAAATACTTGTAAGCTCAAATGACATAAGAAGTTGTAGATTCAAATGAACTAAAAAATAAAGAAACTTTGACATCCACACATAAAATGTATGGTTTTATAATATTTATTCTCTTACATTTTACTGAAGGGCTTGACAACAATCTCACAAACCCTCCGGAACCAAACTAGATCTAAGGTTGTTTTTCTGTTTGTTTGATGCGTGTTATAATAATATTTTTCTTTTCAAACATTATTTTTAATATTAGTATATTAAAACAATTTGAAAACATAAAAAAATAATTTTCTCGAAACGAATACAATTCTATACAGTGTACTTGAGTAGATTGATTGCTGTTGGTTGTTGCTAATGACACGAGGAAGTCTTAATTTTCTGTAGTGACTTGTCATTAATTTGCTTGTTTTGCAGTACCACGGCCATTTTGGAGAGCTGATGGCATCTGCAGAAATCAAGTTTCCCTGATGCCGTGTTCATTAGCATGTTTAAAATCATTCCGGGGGATGTCGAGAATCTGATGAATACTAATTATCTAGTCACTGTTGGCAATGAATCCCTCATAATCACAAGCAACGAGCTGCTGTCTTCTAATACAGGGTTGTCGACTGAACTGATTCCATAATGAATATTTTCTCAGGCACTATGGTGACATGATACACGTGTTGCCACAACAAAAGAGATGACAAAAGATTAGCATTGCAAGTCTTCAAAGGATTGATTGCGCACTAGAAAGACAAACAGCATAGTACAGCTGCATTTGCAGACCCAAGACATAGGAAATTTCAAAGAAATTCAATATCCTATGATTTGGTTGTATCTTATTTACAGAGACCCAAAGTAAATCAAATTAGGATTTGCATCCTACTGGGAGCTGGTCTGCACGGCAGCAACAGTTGAGACCATGGAATCTACTCCGCAAACATTGCGACCACGGCAGATCTTGTAGAATCCATTCTCTCCCCACTTTTCTCCCCAGGAGTTCTTGATGATCCAGTATGGCTTTTCCTTCATCCTGACAGGAGCATAGCCAGCTGAACCATACCCCACTAGCAGCACTCCATGATCAAGCCTCCTTGAGCAGATGTATGGGCATGACACTCCTCCAATGTATGTTTGCATGAACACAGCATTGATGGCCACTGTATTAGAGCAAAGCAAAGACTTAACAACTAAACACTACAATTGTGGGCGTCAAAAGAAACATAATCACTCAAACCAATAAAACTCAACCTGCAAGAGGTCCGTTTTTCACAAGATTTGCAGCAATTTGATCTTCATCAAGGGAAACGACACTAAAGTTGGCCACTCTTGCTGCAACCTTGTTCTTGTCAAATTTGCAAGCACCACGATCAGTACCAGTGTAAGGATAGTCTTCCTCACGCATAAGACCACCAGCTTTGAGAGTGTACTCAAAGGCACTATTCATCAACCCACCATTGCATCCAGAGTCACAAGAACCTGGTTCTTCTGGATCACACTGCATATAGGCATGAGCTGAATTTAGAGAGCACAAAAAAACTAACCTATTAACCACCTTCCTAAAAAAGCATGTTATCTTCTTTATTTCTCATCAAAATGATATTCATTCCAGGCAAATGTCAAATTAAGCAGTTTCTGCATACATTGAACCATCAGCAAGAAGCTGCGAGGTTTAGAGAACAAAAAATCTGCAAGTCTAATTAATCGAATGAACTCTCCAACATGAAAAGAATGCAGCCATTCATAAACAACCTACCAGAATACCGACTGAAAATCAATGTATCTTGAATAGATGATAACCAACAATCATTGCCGGATAGATACTTATTCAATCCGTTTATTTATAAGCTTATGATTTTGACGACTGAAAACAAACAAACGACAGTGACTCCAGTAACATAACAAACAAACTTTTTTTCTTCCCTGCCAGAACCTTCAATAAAAAATGGATATCAACACCAAGAATATACAGCAATCATCAAAGTTAGCATGTTTACTCTAAGTCTAGATCACTATAGTACAATGAATCACGCTTCAAGTACCCAAAATCGTCAAGTGCAACCCTTTAAAAAAATCATGAAACATGAATAATTAATAGCTTAAAAAACTAGCTGCAAAGAATCACACCTCATGATCGCAATCCACAAGCTGCTGCTCACTTAGGCTAACAAGCTCTCCGGTTGCAAGAAAGTGGGCACCTTCCAAAGCTCCTGTGGCACTAAAACTCCAGCATGACCCGCACGAACCCTGAACCCAACAAAACAAAATCAACATCACCGTTAATAGTAACCTTGATAGCCCCACAAAGATTAATCACCAATAAATAAATAGCCGCTAAAAATCGACAAATTTAATTTAAGTCAACACTTGGCTCCCCCACCTAAAAACTCATCCTTGAAAAACAAAAACCACCATATTACAATTAAAAAAAATCAAGATATAAAAAAAGACCTGGTTTTTAACAGGACCAACAGCTCCTTTATCTCTCCAATCAAAATCCTCAGGCAAGTCACTGGTAGGTAAAATCGGAGCTTTATTCGCATCCTTAGGCAACCTCAACCTGCGCAACCCTAAAACCTGCTTTCTAAACTCAGCCGGAGTCAAATCGGAGTACTGAGTCACTCCATGACTCGCCGTTGGGTCCAATTTCTGATGACGCGCCGCGCGTCTCAGATTAGCCTTGAACACCGAGAATCGGTAATCATGTTCTTCCTGTGAACCGTAGGATTTCTTGAATTTACTCTTGAACTGCGAAAAGTGATGCTGCTCTGCGTTTAACAGGTTTGATGAAGATGTATCCTGGCCGTCCACTACTTGTCTGATCAAGGGATCATCACCGTTGAGTGTGTCCGCATAAACCGCGGAGATAAAGAGGAGAGAGAGGATGACAAACAGAGAGCAGTTGAGAGACATTGTCGAATTATGGCCAACGCTCTACTCAAGAGAGATTTTATATAGAAAACGATACCTGCTTTTTTTGTTTTTTTTTATTTATTGTTATCATTATTATTTCTTATAGGTATAAAATATAAATATATGAATCCGTATCGTATTTTGAGACGGATTGCGTGGATTATCATGAGATAAGATACATATACTATCATCCTTCAAGAATCAATTTTTACTATTTAGTCCGATTTGTCTCTCTTCTTTAGACTATATCATATTGGACTCTCTACTTATATTTTTTTATCGATCCAGTCCTTTTTTTTCAACATTCTAACGGAGATCTAGTGGTATATGGTCTTAATTTCACTCAATTCCAGTAAAAATAAAATAAAATATCGCAAACCAATATTTTAATTTTAAAAGTAAGATGAAAATATTATCAGATCTTATGATATTCAAAGCACGATTGAATGGATCCTGTTGAAGGCTAGTGATGAATCAGTTGGGTCATGTCAAAGTCTTCAGGATTAATTTCCCACAAGAAAATCATATAGATTTTAGAAAGTCATAGAAAAGGTTCCTATAAAGTAAAGGGTTCAATGTCGTCAGGAATAGAAACTATAAGGACCATGAATGGCCGTAAACAGGGTGGTGTACGCATAGAAGGGGATGGGGGACTTATCTAACAGTCTTAACTCTTAACGGTGGGTTTGGGCCTTTTGTTGCTTACGGGGGAAAGGGAAAGGAGCAGGCAATAGGAGAAGGACACGTGGTAGAGATGGAGCGTTGGACTTTTAAAGGGAAGTTATTTCTGTTTTTGACTTTCTGTTGCTTGATGTGTCATTGTAAAGTGTGCGTGGGAAATTTTTTTTTATCGAGGTGTTCGGACCAGATACATGCACTCACAACTAATTCACGAGTTCATCGAACATCCTCGTAAGTTCAATGAGCAGTGAAAGCATCATGCGGGGTGACAGGCATATCCTGGCAAGACTTGAACCCTGAGTGGGAGAAGACGAGGCTTCTCTCTAACTAACATGTCAAGACCTTCTTGGCAGTGTGCGTGGGAAGTTAATACGTGGGAAAGGGGTATCGTGGACATATTTTTAAAATGTTTTTCAAAAATATTTGTTTGGGTGGCTGGCCCAAGATCCACTCCAGTATTATGTGACCCAGTATATACAAATCGCCAGCCCATAGTATATTGGGAGTGATAATATCCACAATCAATTTTAATATTCGCCCACGTAGTATGATTTATTTGATTTGCTAAAGAAAAACTAACCTTGTGAAAAACAAGAAAAAAAACAAGAAAAAAAACGGTTTTCCTCCGTTAAGCACCCTAACTGCCTGTTTGTGAGGGTGTTGAGGTCATTTTTGAGATTTTTTTTATTTAAAAATATATTAAAATCATGTATTTTTAGTATTTAAAAATTATTATTAATATCAATATATAAAAATGATCTAAAAACACTGAAAAATTTAATTTAAAATGTATAAAAAAAAAATTGTTTCAAAAAAAATAAAATTAAAATGCAATGTTAAACAAAACCTTGTATTACACTAACCTCTTTGATTGTAAGAAAAAGAAATTGATTTATCTTCTACTCCTTTTTTCTCTTGTATAATAATAACAATTAAAAAAAAGAGGCTGCAAGATTGGTTAGGTGTGTGCTTGCACCATTGTATCCCTCTTTATATATTATTATTTACTTGAAATGTATTTTTTTTTATTTTCTTTAGTTTTCTTTCTAATTTACTTACAAAAAAAAAAACTAGAGGAAGATGGTTTTTTAGTGCACCCTGCTCGCATAGCAACATTAACTAAAAAAATTATTTTTTTATTTTTTTTATTTTTTTAAATTAATTACATTTTTCAACATAAAATTTTATTTTAGATTGAGTTTTTTAATGAGGTAGTCTCATACTCATGATCTGTACCGTGTGGTTAACAAGATAACTAGTTTGACTCAAGTATTTTTTTATTTGATTTTTTATAATTTTATCATTTAAAATTTGATTGATTGGGATTATGCTTCGTAACTTATCTTGGTCTATTTTCTATAATGTTATTCTCATTTCGTGACTTTGATCATGGTTTGATGGGTTAATCTTAGTTCATTCGACTTATTTTTTATGCCATTTTTTAATTAATTTTACCTTTCAAAATTGAATTAATTGAGAATTTAACTTTTAATTTGTTCTCATTTGCTTTCTATTTATTTATCTTGTTCTCATAACCTAAATTACAAATCTCATGAGTTAACCTTAATAGACCTTGATTATTTATTTGGATCTTTTTTTTTATTTATGTATTTCACATTCATCCTTCAACATCAAGTTTAATGAAAATTAAATTTCATGATTTTTTTATAGGGTTACCATGATCTTTTAATGCAAATTAATGCATTAACAGAAGATGAACCCGAATCGATCCAATATGTTGTTATCTAAAAATTTATTAAAAACAATTCACTTTAATAATTTCTTGTGACTTAAACTATATATTTATCATTATTCAGGTTGTCTTTAAACTTGTCAAGGCTACCAGGTTAGATTGTATTAATTCACACAGTGTAGCGAGTTAATCCGATTAACTTGGTTTTTTCCCTCTTTCTCAATTGATTTTTTTAGTATATGCTTTTTTAATTTTATCATTTATAATTAATTTGTTTTTATTGGATGGGTCATAGATTTAACAGGTTAACTTGATGGACTACAAATTTTATTCCTTTTAATTGTGTTTTTCTAGTTCCATCCTTTAATATTAGGCTGGTTGAGAATTGTGATTTTATGATTTGTTATCCTTTTTATATAAGGTTATCTCGACTTCATACCCTTGAATAATGGTTAATGAGTTAGTCTAAGTTTACTCCAATTGTTTTTTCATATTTATTTTTAATTTCATTATTCGACATTAGGTCAATCGAGGACTAAGTTTTATAATTTGATTTGTATATATTTATTATGGTCTCATGACTAAAGTCATAGGTTTGATGGGTTAGCCCAAGTGAAATCGAGTCATTTTTTTATTTTTTATGTGAGATTACCATGATCTCATGATATTAGTCATCAATACTTTAATATTTGATTTGTTTTTATATAAGGTTGTCTCAATCTCATGATTTTTGTTACAAGTTTGACGAGTTAACTGAGTTGATTTGTTTTTTCTTCTTATTATTAATTGACTTTCCCCTCTATTTTTATCATTTAATATTGTGTTTGTGTGGAAATTAGGCTTCACGACTTGTTTTTAGTTTATTTTTTATATGGTTACTCTAGTTTTATGACCTAAGAATATTGGATACAGTCATACAGGTTAACCTGGATTAACTCATGGTGTTTCTCATGTTATTTTTTAATTGATTTTTTTCTTTCAAAATTCATCATTCAACATGATTAGGGTCGGTTGGAAATTTGGCTTTGAAATTTTATTTTGATGGGCTATATCAATTTCATGATCAGGGTCAAATTAGGCGGGTTAACCCGAGTTAAATCAGTTTGTTTCTTTGATTTTTTTCTCTGAGCTTGTCTTGATCTCATGACTATGTTCATATGCTTAACCAATTGACTCAACTCATTTTTTTTTATGTTTTTTTTAATTTCATCATTCAATATTAGGTTTATTGGAATTGAACTTTATAATTTATTTTGATTTATTTTTTACATGGTCTCAATCTCATGACCTAGGTTGATGGTTTGACAGGTTAACTCAAGTCAATTGTTTTCCTTTTTTTAATTGATTTTTTTTTATCTACATTGGGTTAATTAAGAATTCAATTTCATAATTTGTTTTGATTCTATTTCCACTAGATTATCATGATCTCATAACTTGGATCATAAAATTTGTATGTTACCCCTTGTTGATCTAAATCAATTAATATTATCATCTTGAAATTTTTTTTAGTCAAACTATATTCTTATCAGTCATTTGAGTTCTTTTAGACCTCTCAAGTGAAATGGATCATATATGGTTAGCCACCACATGATTTAAATTTTTTTCAACTATAAAAAATATTAGCAACATCTAAACAATTTTTTATATGTTTTACAAAATGAGTGTTGATCAAAATGTTTTTTATGAGATTATTATTTTGCCTCCTATTCATATAACAATTGTCCTCATGTGCCTTTAGTCTAAAGGAATTATCAAGTTTTTATAATTTAGATTATAGTTAGATTACTAAAATGTCTCTTTAAGACAACATAATCAAAGCTTCAATCTAAGGATATTTTTTATTCTACCAAAATAAAAATATATTAAATTTTAAAAACTTGTTAATTAGTGTTTTATACAGACCAGTGCATGCAACGCCTCCCAATAATTAAACTTGTTCGTCCAATATGTGTTTAGATGTATCGTTGTATCCTCTTTAATAAGTATGATGCATGTCTTTGATGATTTGATAGTTTTTCGTTATTTGACATTTTGTTTTTGTTTTTTTCTCTCCCTGAGAAATTGAAAATTGGTCTTTTTTATTTTTAGTAATTGTGTTTTGATTCTTATTTTGATTTATTATTTTTATCCATAACTCTTTAATAAGAGTTTTACTTCCTTTCAAATTAGTCATTCAATTTAAATTTTTAATATATTATGCTTTTCAATTCGATCATTATTCTTTTAATGTGTGATTTTTTACCTGACTCTTTTATAAATTTTTACCATTCAATTCAAGTTTGTTTTGTGCTATTGTTTTTTATTTTGACACATGTGATATTATTAAAAAGATCTCGACGAGATAATTCCAACAACACTTGGTAGAACAACACATAAGATAGTAATTAACCATAAATTAACCTTAAAAAACCCTAACAATTTATGACAATATTTGATGATTTTTCAAGATAATTAAAACTATTTTCTCAAGATCTTTCTAACAACATTATATGTGTAAAATACAAAACTCCAATATGTCTTTTAGTCATAAAACTGAATTATTTTTCTAATATTTTCTTAATCTTTTTTATATTCTCATAATATCTATCCAACCGTGTTGAAATTCTGAAATACCCCTATTATCGAGTATTTATTTTAGTTTTTTTAGTTTTTTTGTGAAGAACTTCAAATTTAGGCTTCGTGGAGTTGTTGACTTTAATTTAAAGTTATGACTGTAATTAGTTGTGTAAGAGATACATGCTGCGATGTAAAATTAAATATTATTCCCAAAACTTTTTCTAAAAACAAACCTTTCGGCATCCAAATAGAAAAAAAAGCTTCATTTTTTGGTTTTATGTTAGTGATTGTTTGAGAACATTTTTGACAATGTTTTTTAAAATGTTTTTCATTTAAAAATATATTAAAATGATTTTTTTTTTATTTTTTACAAATTATTTTTGATATTAGCATCTGAAAATAATTTAAAAACATTTTTTTTTAATTTATAGTAAAAAATAAAAACATTTTCTTAAAAAATATTCTTAAAATGTTTTTGAAACGTATTGCCAAATAGAAATTTAATATGAATCTAAATATTTTCTTAAATGGTTTCTAAAACTTTTATTGGTTACATAACAACAATATATTGAGAGTATATAAAATTATTTATTAAAGTATTTTTTATTTGAAAATATAGTAAGATGATATTTTTTGACATAAAATATCAAATGATCTAAAAGTACTAAAATAAATTAATTTTTAAAAATAAAAATTAATTAAAAACAATTTGAAAAGTAAAAATAAACAGGCCGGTTTTATCACTTCATTGTTAAAAACGTTGAAAATTCATAAAACAACAACAACATATAGACTAGCATAAAAGCCAAGATGCCTTTAAGGAGAAAAGCTGGAAAAGATTAGCATAAAGAAGGCAGTAAAGTACAAATGAAATGAAACAAAAGTGTGGCTAGGTGGGGTTATTTTAAAAATAATTTCGAAAAATTGAAAAAAACGTTTTTCTTATTTTTTATTTAAATTAAAAATTTAGTGTTTATTTTTATAAGATAATGTTAAAAATACTATTTTAAAAATAAAAAAAATTATTTTGATATAAGATTTTGAAAAAACCTTTTAAAAACATCTCTACCGCATTCCAAACAGGCACTAGTTCCGTCGATTCCAGTGAATGGTCAATCTAATCCAGCTGTTTAGGCCTGCGAAAGTCAACGGGCCATGCGGATCCATGGCCGGTGCAACTTTCTCACCCAATCACACAAGTGGCTGTCCATTTTGTGTACCTTTTTGCCCTATGTTGCGACTGTGGTCCGCTTTCTCACAAAACTTCTACATCTCTTGTCGATTCCAGACAAGCCATATTATATGAGAGTGGAAATAAGTCTTCTTTGTAAAGTATTTTTTATAAAATATTTTTAATATTATAAAAGAATAAATTAGAAAATAATTTTAATTATACTATAAAAATAATTTTAAATATTTATTTTCAAGTTTATTCAGCGTATATATATATATATATATATATATATATATATATAACTATGTGATCACTAATAAAAACTGTAATGTTGAAAAAATTATTATCTATTTGCATATAACTTATTTAGTAAAATATAACTATATATAATATAAATATTTTTAAATATAATATTATAACTTTGTTAAATATTTTTAGATAAAATCTGTTAACATTTTGTTCATTTTAAAAACTCAAAAAAAAACTTGAATTATTGGAAAAGCCAATTTTTTTGGTATGAAAATTTTGTATTGGGGATAAATATATATAAAAATAATTTGATGAGTTGTTTTTAATAAAAAAATTCACAAGGAGGTTCAGACAATTATCTTTTCAATATCCATTTAATATTTATATATATATATATATATATATATATATATATATATATATATCCAACTTATATAGACAATTTTTCATCATCATTATTTTTTGTTGTTTTAGAAATATTTTTGAAAAAATTTGAAAGTTTTTAATTTTTATTTTATATTTTAAATTATTTTTAGATCATTTTTGATATTTTTAAAAAATAAATATATATTATTTTAATGTACTTATAAATAAAAATATTTCCAAGAAAAATGCAACCACACCTCCAGCATCCACTTTATAGTTGGATTTCCCTACGAGTGGATATCCCTCTTCCCTTTGAACTCTTGAATCTTAGCCACCACAAGTCAACGTTTAGAAACATAACATATTTCATAATTTCATGCTGCAGTATCGCTCGAACTTCTTTGAAGTCATGACCTCTAGAGATCAATGACATTCCCCTATTAGAACTAGGCATGCTCCATTTATTATATAGTAAAACAATCATACTGTTTAAAAATTTAAATTATTAGATAAAAATTTAAATTATAATTTCACATTAAAATTAAAATTATTAAATGATATTTTGATATATTATTATTTTTAATAATATATTTATCAGTTAAGAAAACATAAATTATCAGAGCACATGACCCAAAACATGAAAGGCTAAAATTATTTTTCATTTTCAAAGGAAAAGGAGCGCGATCTCGAGATCTTAAAAAGCATGGGATTGCAATGTTTTTTAAGGGAGAAAAGGGAAAGGGAAAGGAAAACGACAACGATTTTTGCTCCTATAAAGAGATTCGAGAGAGATTTTTTAAGGGGCTGTTTGGTAGTGCTTTTTAAAAGTGTTTTTGAAAAAAAATTATTTTTATTTTTAAGTTTAAATTAACAAATTTTGGTATTTTTAGATCTTTTTATGTGCTAATCTTAAAAATGTTTTTTTAAATAATTATAATATATTTTTGAACAAAAAATATTTTAAAAAATAATTAAAATCACACTCCCAATCAGACATTAGGAGATTTTTTCTATAAAAAAAGAAAAGACTTTCCTCAAGTAAAAAGGCTTCACTTTTCCTTCCAGTGTAAATTATTTTCTTTTAACTAATTTTTTTTAAGCTCATCATGCTTTTCCTGAAAAAAAAAAGATTCGAGATCTACAGGTTGAAAAACTAGAGAAAACCATAATTTAAGCCTTTGTATTTGTTTCGATTTAGAAACACTTAAAGGAGTGTTTTACATTATATTTCAAAAATATTTTTGAAAAAAAAATGATTTTTTTAAAAAAATTAACTTTAAATTATTAATTTTTAATATTTTTAGATTATTTTAATATACATAAGAAAATATTATTTTGATACATTTCAATAAGTAAAATATTTTCAGAAGCAACCTCAACTACACTCCTAACGATCACTTAGTAGTCTTGCAAAATACAACTCATCAAATTTATGCTATATTTCTCATAATTCATATATTCATCTCAATTGAACTAAATATATATCACAATAAATATTATTTAGAATTCAATCCAGCCAAGCTGAATTGATAAAATATGATGAATACAAATGTAAATTTGACGGAATTTGTTGATAAAGTAAATTGAGGATTAAGAAAATTAATTGTAAGATTGATACATTATGAAATCTATAGATCTTCTCATTTTGAACCTTTAAAAATGTTTGAGAGTGTTTTTAAATGTGTGACAAATTTTAATAATGATTATTTTTTAAAATAATTTTTAATAATATTATTTTATTTTATTATTATTATTATTTAATTTAAAATATAAAAAGTAAAATATATAAAAAATTAGTTCAGTGATTCGTTTGGTAAACTTTACTAAATAAATTATCTAAACCATCCCTGTCATTTCATAAAACAATTCAATCAAAGTTTCACTATCGTTGAGTTTGAGTAATATAATATTATCAAAATTTGGCCATTGATTGCTTTATTCTTGTATTCTAGTCTATTTAGAATTGTGTTTGATATTATTTTTAAAATAGTATTTATTTATAAATATATTAAAATAACATTTTTTAAAAATAACTTATTTAAAGTAAAAAACAAAAATAAAAAACTTTTGAATTTAAAAGCTCTATTATTTGAAAGTATGATTAATGTTTTTATAATTTTTTTCATTGAAAGATGTATTAAAGTAATATATTTTTATTTTTTAAAAAATATTTTTAATATTATCATATCAAAATAATCTAAAAACACCATAAAATAATTTAAAATTCTTTTTTTATAAAAAATATTAAAAACTTTTATTTTGGTTCCAAACGTTCTGTCAATACTTATTTGAAATTGTAATTATAATTGTTTTTAAAAATATTTTTTATTTAAACATGATACATTAAAATAAACTAAAAAAATATAAAAAAAATTAATTTAAAATAAAAAATAAAAAATAAATTTTTTGAAAGTTTTTCAAAAACGTTTTTCGAAACAGTTACAAACACCCTTTAATCGAATCAAATTTAATAATTCTGACACAATCTGTCCGTGACGGCAAGGTCACTTTTTTAGTATATTTTCAATTTTCCTTGAAAGAATAACCTCTACATATATATTTGCATTTCTTGTATCTGTCTGCCGCCACATTAATTTCTACTCCAAATGCCATTCTGGTTCAAACCAAAACGTATAGACAACAGTTGACCTACCTTGTTAAGCTTTCAAACTTGCTGACCCCAAACTTGTTTCTTGCCAAAACATGGTATAGATAACAGGTTCCAGTAAATCCCCCGTAGTATATGGTAAGGTGAGGACCACACCAGTGTATCTATATATGGATGTATTTTAAAGGTTTGGTGGCGGAAAACACTAGAGGTTGGTGTTGAACTCTGATTTGAGAAGATGGGCTCTTCTCCTTCTTCATCCATTGTGTTTTCTGTATTGTTTTTGGTTTTCAATGCGGCTGTGCTGTGTCATGGAGGCAAAACCAGTAGTTTTGTTAGGAAAGTGGAGAAAACCATTGACATGCCTCTTGATAGTGATGTTTTTAAAGTCCCTCCCGGCTACAATGCTCCACAACAGGTGTGTATTTTTCTTTTCATTTCTTGCCGTTGTTTATTGGCACTTTGAAGGATGTAGTGTATATGTATTGATTAAAATTGTCTTTTCTTTTTTATATTTGTAATATAGGTGGGTTTGTCAATTAAGAAAGGAAAAGTTCTATTTTATTATTTTCTGTCCTAAGAATTCCGGGGAGTCTCCTTGAGAGTTTTGTTGATTTTTCTTGACAGAAGCAGTGGATGGACTCTCCTTAATTTATTGATATGTGGGTGATTTAAAAACAGGTTCATATAACACAAGGAGATCATGTGGGGAAGGGAGTGATAGTGTCATGGGTGACTGCTGATGAATCAGGTTCAGATACAGTGATTTACTGGAGTGAAAATAGCATACAAAAGAAGCAGGCTGAAGGCAAAACTTATACCTATAAATTCTACAATTACACCTCTGGCTACATTCATCACTGCATCATCAGAAACTTAGAGGTTAGTTTTTCTTTTTAAGAAAAAAACATTATGTACTATTTGATGCTCATTTTGCTTTATTCGCATAGTTTCCCAGTTAATTTAATTGGGAATTTGGGTTTTAATAGGAAAAGAATCACCTTCTTTTTGGTAACAAATTAGAGTGTGGTTTTGATTAATCTGGTTTTCTGACTTCTTGTGGCAGTTCAACACCAAATATTACTATGTAGTAGGGGTTGGGCACACCACAAGACAGTTCTGGTTTACCACTCCTCCTGCAGTTGGTCCTGATGTCCCATATACATTTGGTCTCATTGGTATGTATATGGCTTGCTATAGGTTCTGTTTGCTTATATTATGAACATTGTGTTTCATTCATACCTGCATTCTGCTCTTGTATTTGCTCATGGTTAAGATTCTTACAGTGGAAAGGATGTCCAGGGTTTTACTTGTGCTGATGTCCTCTTTATTGGGACTTAATTTTGCAGGGGATCTTGGTCAGAGTTATGATTCAAATAGAACACTTACTCACTATGAAAATAACCCAACAAAAGGGCAAGCAGTTTTGTTTGTTGGAGACCTCTCTTATGCTGATAACTATCCAAATCATGACAATGTGAGATGGGATACATGGGGAAGGTTTGTAGAGAGAAGCGTTGCTTATCAACCTTGGATATGGACTGCCGGAAACCATGAGATTGATTTCGCCCCCGAGATCGTAAGCATCTATTTCCGTAGCTTATCATCTAATCTAGAACAATTTCTTTGACACCTCTGAAATAAGTGAGGGCCAACAGGAGATGGTGTCTTCTCTAATTCTTATTTTCTTATGGTTACAAGTGCTTCATCTCGCACCATTTGTATAATCCATGGCTTCCAATATCCTATCAACTTTGTTCTCTCAGGAAATGCTAATTTCCATCTTGAGGGCTACTTCTCGGTGCTGACAATATATCATCTTGCTTGCCAACAAACTTCGTTGCAACTACAGTAATTTAGTTGTTGAACTTGACTGTTATTATTATAGATACGGTGTGGTTTCTATTGTCTATGCAAAGCTTGCTACGGGTTTAATTGTGAACTTTTAATTTAGAAAGTAAATTGCACTTGGTGCCTCTGCTTTTGATTTCTGATGCTTTGTGTTTTATGGTTTAGTCCATAGTTTTCCACGTCTGATAAATGTATAGAAGCTGCAGAAAAGAAAATTCATAACAGACGAATGAAATTTTGTTGCAGGGTGAAACTAAACCTTTTAAGCCTTATAATCACCGCTACCATATCCCTTATAGAGCATCGCAAAGTACCGCTCCTTTTTGGTACTCAATCAAGAGGGCTTCAGCATACATCATTGTGTTGTCTTCATACTCGGCATATGGTATGGGTTTTACTTCTTTTAGAGTTGTAAAATAGAATGAATGAAAGATTGAGTGCGTGTATCAGTGTATGTGTACCTTATTTTCATCAAACATTACTAGACATGAATGCTGAGTTCATATATTGTCTAGGAAAAGACCTTGGAAATTATGACTTGTACACGGCTCATATTTAGTGCAATTGCTTTACCATAAGTCCTGTAATCTCTTCATTTTGGTACCTGCATTCAGATTTTGGAAAATCAAGTACAATTCCTGCTTTTCCATGCTTTGCCGAAATTTCTATTACTTCGGTGAGAAAAATCGATATTAACGAACTACTTGTGTAATTGCATCTGTTTTTCTATCTTGTTCTTAGGCAAATATACTCCTCAAAACCAATGGCTTGAAGAAGAGCTACCGAAAGTTAACAGGAGGGAGACACCATGGTTGATTGTTCTTATGCATTCTCCGTGGTATAATAGCTACGACTATCATTATATGGAAGGGGAGACCATGAGAGTAATGTACGAGTCATGGTTTGTCAAGTACAAGGTTGATGTTGTGTTTGCTGGTCATGTCCATGCCTATGAACGATCTGTAAGTGTCCCTTATCCCTCCTAAGATTATAAATTATGTGATCAGGTTCTTGTTTCTCTTGAAATTCCTTCTTTCCACTTCCTGAATGTGAAATCTTTGCCTGTCAAAGTAACAGTTGATTGCATTTTCTGCAAGTAAGCAATGATTAATTGTCTGTGCAGGAGCGCATATCGAACATTGCATACAACATTCTGAACGGACGGTGTGTACCGGTAAGAGATCGAACCGCCCCAGTTTACATTACCATCGGCGATGGAGGAAATATAGAAGGCTTGGCGACAAAGTAAGATCATTGAATAAATGAACTATCTTCTCTGATATACATCTTCAAGTTCTCTTGCACTGTTAAATATATCATCATCTTAATATTCTCCTGCAGCATGACATATCCACAACCAGAATACTCAGCATACCGCGAGGCCAGTTTTGGTCATGCCATTTTCGATATCAAGAACAGAACCCATGCTTACTATGGCTGGCACCGCAATCAAGATGGATATGCTGTGGAAGCTGACACCATGTGGTTCTACAACAGATACTGGCATCCTGTCGATGACTCAACGAATCCCGATTCGTGATCATTCAGCTCTCTAGATCCTTTCATTTCCTGGAATAAAATTCCCATGTAGTGAAGAAGTGGACCGCAATCACTAATCCGTCCTTGCCCCTTTGTTGGTCACGTTTGTGGCAAAAATCCTTCTTTTTTGGCTGATACAAGGTCTTTCTTTATATTGAAAAGTTATATTAGTAAGCCGGCCAAAAGAGTTTGAAAAGTTTTTGATCCACGCAAGGCAAGCCAGCTTCATTAAGACAGTAGTGGCATACCAAAAAGGAAGAGTGGATTGGCAGGTTCTCCAGTTAGTGGAGAATCCAATTTTATAATATGAATTTGAATGGATTATCTTTTTTTATTGTAGGCATGTGAGTTTCATTTAGTACAAGATGATCGAAATATTTTGTACCAGTTAAAAAAAGAGATAAAACAATGTTATTTTTATCTTAGTTTAATTCTAGTCCATTCCGGATTTTTCACTCAAATACTTGCCGAAATGTTCCGATTTTGTTCTGTTTGTTTTGGCCAAATAATGTTTTTTTTAAATAATAAATAATTCTACAACATCAATTATTTCTCTTAATTCGATTGTTAGATTGAGATGAAATTTTATGAGGAGTCTTGACATATTTATATATATATTATGTTAAAATTTTAGAGCAATTAGAGAATATAATGACTTTGTAAAATTGATGATGATATTCTTGTAATATTGTATATGCTATAGTTTTGTTCAGAAAAATTATTTTATTATCTTTTTTTAGATTAAATTGTCAATTTTAAATAATTTTATTTTTGAATTTGAATATTTTTTTTAATACACACATAAACTGTCGACCTCAAAACAGTATATTGAAATACTTTAAAACTCAAATATTTCGTTTCAATTGAAAAAACAATGCATCAAGTAATAATTTTGCTTATTATAGGTAATTTCTCTTCCACCTTCCTAGCCTTCTTTTAACTATTTTACTCTCTAACTCTAAAGGAAATCAATGTATATATTAGCCCTTGACCTAGATGGATAACTCCTAAAATAAATTTATGTCTTATCTGATCCTTCTACTTGCCTAAAATCTGAGGCCTAAGAGACTGCCACGAAGGCGAATTCAACGTGTCTAATCATCACTTGTATTTTTGTTTTTGTGCTTTTAAATATTTTTATGGGTTGATAATACAGATATTTTTTTTAAAATAAAATAAAAAATTATTTTAATATATTTATGAATAAAAAATATTTTTAAAAATAGTATCAACGATATCCTTAAACAACTATTTAATTTTTATTTAAGATTATTGTTGAGATTACTTTTGAAATAGTTTTTTTTATTTAGAAATGTATCAAATATTTTTTTAAATAATATTTGACATTATCATATAAAAATGATCTAAAATCACTTATTTTTTAAATTAAAAATAAAAAATAATTTTTTTATAATTATTTTCAAAAATATTTTAAAAACTGAATGTTAAATATTTAATTAATCATCTAAGCTTTTTTATAATCATGATGGGGTCACATGCTAATCAGATTTCACGAATAAAAAACAGGAAAATGTTTTTTTTTTAATAAAATTCCCTTTTGTTTTTTTAACTTCCATATTTGCAACGAGGAAAATAAAAAAGAAAAAGTGAAAACGGAGAGGCTTTGTTACGGATACATAAGTAAACTTAACGAAAGTGAGTAAAACTAGTATATTATTTTATATAAAATGTCGTAACAAAGTCCCTGCATTCTTTCTATTTGTGTCGCGTGAAGTTCAAACCATTACCGATCAACGGCCTTCCCCTCCCTTCCAAATAAATTCTGGTATCTCTCTCCAGCTCCTCCTTCAAAAATTTATCAAAACCCTTCCCACACACAAAAAATAAAAAAATTTGCTGCTTCTACCACCCCTTCTAATTCTCCCGACGATCTGTAATGAAGAATACATCGGAATCTCAATAATAATGGCGGAGCAGGTGGAAGAGCCAGTAGAAAACAACAGAACCGACAAAATAAACAACGGCTCAACAGAATCTATCAGTAACGAGAGTAATAATAACAATAATGATGAAGAGAATAAGGATATGAAGAAAAATGTAGATCCAGAATTATTCAGCTGTTTGCTCCAGCCTGTTACTTCGGATTCCGATCCTGATTACATCGGCATTCGCCGTCTCCTTCTCTATAGGAAAGCCGAGTCCGGTTCTCGCCGCCGTCTTGTAAGCTTTCTCTCCACTCTTGTCGTTTTGAAGATTATTATTATTAACTCGTTCGTTTTTTTATGCATACCACATTATTTTGTTTCGTAAGTGCGTAATTGGTAGATCTACTGGTTTGGATTGTAAATTGTTGCTAGATGGAGCTTAGTCTAGGATAGAATTAGTAATTAAACTAGCTGTTCTACTGATCAAGCTTGGAGGAACTTTTTTTATTTTAAGAAATTGGTTAGTGAGGGTCCTCATTGGATTGGATTTATAACAAAAGTTCTACTAGAGATTCGTTAGTTCGCCTTTACTTAACTTATTTGCCTTTGGAATAATTTGGAAGACTTGTGCAGTCTAAAACAATGAATTTCTGATTGTTTCTAGATGAATTGTTGTCATGGCACTGTATCTTGTTTCAATGACTTATGAGACGAGTTTGATCAAAATCTTGAATTTACTCTCATTTTGGGATGCTTTTGTTTATGCCCCAGCCGAATGATTTAGTTAGCAAGATTGATTTAGTATAGTAATGGTACCCTGTCAAATGACGCTTTCAGAATGGTCTAACAAGTAGCTATTTAGTTTTCTTTGTGATGCCTTTTTCTTTTGTGTTTTTTTCATTTTCTTTGAGAAGAAATTTCAAGTATTCTAGTGTTTTTCCTTTTCTTAGCTTTGAAACTGAAGTTACTTTTCTAGCAAGCAGCAGTGCAAAAATTAAATCTTATAATCTTTTCTACAAGTTCTTATTGGGAATGCATTTTATGAAGGATTGGAGATGCAATGGAAAAGGGTATGCGAGCTATCATAATTACATTCGCAGGCCAAGAAATTGGGACAGTTTGCCAAGCCACCAAAGTACTCCCGGAAACAGGTGGCTGATACTTTAGTTGAGTGCAGCTAGTTGTGTATATTGATGGACAAATTGTACTGACTGGATTATACTCACACCTTGCACCAGGGGTTTAGAAATTATTTCAACTATCTGACATTTGACTTCCCTTACATCAAGGAACATTTCTATGTATCTAACTGAGCTAATGTTATATTCTTTCATTTTTTATTGAGAATCAACATGAACTTATATAAAAATGCACTTTGTGAGTTGTTACTTCTATTTTAAATCTATTTCTCTATACAACTCTGACATCAGGATGATTTACTGGTTGATGCATCAGTGGGCGATTGCTTCAATCTACGAGTCCGCTTTCCCATTTGTTCGAGGTGGACAGCTGGACTTCCAGCAGGGTATGCTTCAGTTTCTTGTGGATTTTCTTTTGATAATTAAAAAAGTTATATTTGTACCTTTGACTGCATTGAGTGCTTCTGCCATAAACTCTGAACAGGCTCCACAGAGTTAAATATCCTTACACCTGAGAAATATTTTTTCACAAGAAGTAATGTACTTATTCAAGGAACCTGCCATGTCATTGGAACATGTCCCCACTACCTCCGTTTTATAACATGTTTGATATTTAACATTAGTCTGACCTGACAAGTTATTGCTTTACTTTTATGTCAGCTCATCAACCTTAAACTTAATTGCTGAAAACAATATTTTTACCAGAGTAGAAATTTAAAGTGACATGATTAACAATATTTTTACCAGAGTAGAAATTTAAAGTGACATGATTAAATAGAGCTAAGGCCTTTTTTTTTCTCACTTACAAGGAAAAACAATCCAAAATATCCATTATGTGTATATCTACTAACTAGTCTGATATGACAAGTTATGCGTTTGATATTTGACATTCGTCTGATCTGAAAAGTTATGTCTTTTACTTTTATGTTAACCCATCCACCTTAAACTTAATTGCTGAAAAAATATTTTTACCCATGTAGAAAGTAAAAGTTACGTGATTACAGGGCAAAAGCCCTTTTTCTCACATTCAAGAAAAAACAATGCAAAATATCTGTGTATGTGTATAACTACTCTTCATCTGCCCATCCCACCCCTTCTCTTCTATTTGGACTTTGGCTTGCATTCTGCGCCAAGAACCATCAACTTAATTTCTTTTTATTTTTAGTTATTGGTTATAACTTTGAAACTACCACATCAATGATTAATTTTTTGCATGCATGAACTTCATTTGCAGGACCTGCGAAGTATCAATCTGCCTTCTACTCACAGAACAAGTTTCAGCTCAACTGCAAGTGATAATGATTCCCTACGCCACCGAGGGGCTGAACCTGCATATTCTTTTGTAGGAATGCATTGCATCTTTGATCAGTGCAAAGCTGCTGGTATTTTTTTTATGTTACTGATATAGACTTCTTTCATTTCTCTTGTCACACTACTTTGAGTGGTTAGTCTTTCTTCGTAAACCTCATCCTGGTCTTATTTGCAGTTACTGTTTTGAAGTTTGGGCACATGAGTTCTGATTTACTTGCATATGGGGCGTCAGATGGAGTCTTGACAGTGTGCTTAGTCTCAGACCCACCTTCAGTCATCAAAAAATTAGAGGGCCATTCTAAAGATGTCACAGGTTTGATTGACTGGTATTGTTTCTATGGTCTTTTCTTATATTTCAGGTCCTAACTATTTGTTTGTGTGGGTGTGCATGCATGTTGCCATTATCAAAGACATGATTTCACAATCCATAATAATTTAGACAATGAAGTTGTGCACCGAATTGCTAATCCTAAGCAACAAGCCCTTTGTTTGTATTGGAGTGACACTGTATTCTAGCCTCTTGTGAAACCTGTGGTATTGGTGTGATAGGTCAAGTGAAGATCAATGACAGGTATCTTATAGGTGAACAATTAGAAATGGAACATGATCTTGTGTATCATTAAAAAATGTACAAACCAATTTAAGTGGAACCTACCTGGTAAAATTATTTGTGTGTATGACTGTACTGTAGAACCGTATGTACTTCATTTTGGCTCTGGCTTTTGCATTTTCCCAGGTCTTTGTGAAGTAAGCTCTGATGGCTCCGAATCTTGTTTCTATTTAGTTTAACACTTCATGTACCATCTCTTTAGTTTAATGACATTGATATAACTTTGAATACTCGTGTAAACTTGACTATTCCTGCACATGTATAATGACATTGATATAACTTTGAATACTCGTGTAAACTTGACTATTCCTGCACATGTATACTCTAAGAGGACTCATCAGCGAGGAGTGCAAATCTTTAGTTTCTTTATCCAATATAATCTCACCAAGGACGCTGCTAATTATATTGATTGAGTGCAAGTTTATATTTTTCTGCTATCATTGCCACATTTCTAAGTCCGAAAAGTACTGCCAGACTTCGACTTCTCATCCAATAATCAGTACATTGCTTCAGCATCCATGGATAAAACTGTGAGGATATGGGAGTTATCAAAAGGAATTTGCATTCGAGTAATATATGGAGTCTCTTCACAATTGTGTATTCGTTTTCATCCAGTAAGTATGCACTGAACCCACTCTCCCTCTCCCTCTCCCCTGATAATGTGTGCATGTACATACATGTGATCATCTGACTGGATTTTATTTTTATATTTAATATGTTCTAATCATTCTTCATGACTTGATCGGCCACTTATTTTTTCCTCTTTTGTCTCCATCATTGCAGGTAAATAACAACTTCCTCTCAGTTGGCAATGCAAACAGAGAAATTACTGTAAATACCATTTTCCTTTGCCTGCAAATCATGTCATTTTCATGACTAGCTGTATTCACCCAAAAGTTTCTCACATAATTGATTGAACTTGAGAAAACTTCTACCTCATTTCATGATTTAAAGTTAAACAGCCCTACTACTCAGTTTGTGAGGTTACCAACTTATATACAAGCTTTCATGCTGATGCAATTTCAAAATGAGAACCTTTAAACACACTGGTCTGTAGTTTTCACTTGGATTGACTCCACTTGATTTGTAGCCCCTCTTCATTGATATACCAGGTATTCAATTTCAGCACTGGCAGGATTATTAATAAATTGGTCTTTGACGATAAGGTTACATCCATGGACCATGATCACACTGGTCACCTCATTTTCTGTGGTGATGCACAGGTGACTCTTCTGTAAATACATTAAATAACCATCACCATTGGATGACTTTTTGTAGTACCATTTCAAATAGCTATACATGCAGGGTTGTATATACTCCACAAGCATGGACTCACACACCGGTGCATTGTCCCGGGCTCATCGTTTTCGAAGTAGTGGCAAGAGCAAATATCCAGTAACAACTGTTCAGTACCGGAGTTTCTCTCTGCTAGCAGGAGGCCCTGTGTTGCTGACCTGTACTCAAGATGGAAGTTTGTCGTTCTTTAGGTTTGTACATCTGACATGTTGTCCACTGTTAGGTCTTCTAATTTGAAGTGATTTAGAGGATGTTATGCCTATGTTGCAGTGTTGCGTTGAAAATAAAAGGTTATCTGACTCTTCGATGCTCACTCAAATTGGCTCCACGAGTACATAGCATCCGGGCTTCTTTCTGCCCCTTACTTTCCCTTGAAAAAGGAGAGTACATAGGTTTGTGTTTTATCACTGCAGTGAAGTTTCTAATATTTGGTCAGCTATCATCTGTACATGCGAGCTTAGAATACAACTTAAAAGCTTATGCAAAAACAACTGTGTATACATATGCATGTCAATGAAATGTGATGTAGTTGGAGGCCATCATATGCTTGAGTTGTAACTCTGTTGTCACCTTCTACACTCAACTTTTATGTTCTCTTCAACAATCCCACAACCTCGGTGACCTTTTTTTCTACTTTCCTACAACCCCTGATATTTTCTGCAACATTTGTTTCTAACCACTGAATCTTCCTACAGTGTGTTTCTAAGAGAGAATCTAATAAAGGATAAGAGTAGACTGTGAAGCATGAAAAATTCTGTTCAAATTTGAGGTTTTGGTCTAGAAATGAGTGTTCATATATCCTTGAAAAGAATCTTATGTTTGATTTCGTTTGTGAACAGTAATAACTATCTCAACTGATTTTCTTTTTCTTACATGAAGTTGCTGGAAGTGAGGATTCAAACATTTATTTCTATGATTTAACTCGGCCAAAGCATACATGTGTCAACAAGCTACAGGTCTGTCTCCGTTGTGTACTGGCTTTTGATGTTTCACTATTTCACCACCACCACCACCACCACCACCACCATGTTCTCACCATAATTGAGCATTTCTGACTGCAGGGTCATCGCTTTCCAGTGGGTGATGTCGCGTGGAACCACGGGGAGAATTTGCTGGCTACATCCGATCTGTATGGCATCGTTATTGTATGGAAGAGAGCAAAGACAAGTCAAGACATATATAAGCGGTAACAAGTCGCACACACTCTTGAGAATAAAAAAGGGAATTGAGCTTTGCATTGTATCATCATTCTTTGGTATCTGCTAAGCCATCTGTAGCATATCATTGTTTGTATTAAATTTTGCACTCATCCTTTAAATCATCAGCATGCATATGGCATTGAATTGAAGAGCCTCTACATGAAAATGAAATAGAATCATTCTTGTTATTAAACAGTAGCATTTGCATATTTCTTAATTTTTCGGTAGACAAAATGATAAAACAAGCGGAGGCCTTTAGGAGGGAGCTACTAAAGCGACACTGATGACTTTTATTTTGTATTCCAATTGAAGCGTCTATTTTTTCATGATGCATGCGGCATAAAAATCTCAGAAACAAAATTTAGTGTTTTTAGATTATTTTGATATGATGATGTCAAAAATATTTTAAAAAAAAAATAATTTTATTATATTTTTGAATGAAAATTACTTTCAAAAGCAACTACAACCATACTTCCGAACAGTCACTAAATTTGAAGTCTATATTTTTTTTTGTGTAGTTATTTAGTATTCAGAAATATATTAAAGTAATATATATTTTTATATTAGTGGATTAAAATGATTTGAAAATGTAAAAGAAATTCAAATAAAAAAAATCAATTTTATTGCTCAGGGGATTATGAAAATTCCATTGCCTTAGGCGTTGAACTCACGTTCTCCGTCAGATCCATGAAAGGCTGATTTTAACAAGTCTTCGATATCTTGCAGTGTCAGCGGCAGGAAAACTATTAGCCTGTCGGGACACAGTTTCTCTACAAGTTTGATGTTAATCTTTCGTTTGAATTATAAAATATTCCACTTTACTTGCATTACATCTAGATTTATTAAACGCCACTCGCTGAAATGACATGATAAAAATAAAAGCATTTTTAAAATTTATTTTTTCTAAAAAAGGATTACTTTCCGTAGCAAAATCCTCCTGGCTCCGTGCAGTACCTTCTCCTATTTACTCCAACCAGTGGGCTGGGTTAACAACATCTTGTGATGCAGCTGTATCTGCCTCCGTGTTTGCTCCAGTTCCTCTGCTATATACACATCAGCACTTGTGTTTTATCTACTTCCGGCGCCTCTTTGTTTCCACCTGCAAGAATGTAGTGGCAAAAAAATATCAATGACAAGTAGATTCATATTTGGTGCATCTGTGTCCTCCTTTTCCCTGTTATCATAGGACAGCAACAGCAAGCTTCCATAAATTAGCAAAACACTGGAGCAGATTATATAATACCTTTGCTTCTGATTGTCTGGTACCATGGTGGGAACTCCGCACCTTCTTCTGGCCTTCAGATGAGCATTTTTCACAGAAGAAATGGCCGAGTCTCTTAGCTTCCTCTGCAGACATTTCTATACAAGCAGGATGAAACCTGGATCATAAAGTATTATCTCAATTGCGATCCCAGAGCGACTTTGCAGATAAAAAAATGGAATGCCTATTCCCCTCAGCTTGAAAGAAAACTGGAAATACGGTGCTATAAATCTGATTACATTCTTTCTCGCATCAAGGAAAATCAAAGTACACTCCCATTAACATCTGGACAGCAAGCAGCCACAGCTTTCGAACAAGCTAAGACCTCCAAGCACCCAAGTAATAATGGCATTGAAAGATCTCACCTAGCCCACTAAACCTGAACTAGAAACACACAGCTTACCAGTCATTACAGCCTTCGCATTGGACCATCAACTCGTCAGGATTGTAAGGCATCTCGCATTTGCAGTACCTGCCATCATTAATAAGAACAGCAATTTACTCAAAAACACCATTCTAATCCTAAATATCAAATTTAAATCCATCCAACCACAATTAACATAAGATTCTCGGATTAATAGCATAGATATCGCCATTCGCATCAAAGCACCTCATCACAACTCAAATAAATTAAAACACAGGTTTTTTTTTTCTTCCCTTGGAAAGGAAATTCGAGACCTACACTGCAACGGCTTCAGGATTAAAAGCACCACTAGAAGAATTATACTCAAAACGACAAAAGAAATCATCGTTTCCAACAGCATCAAGCGTCGTATAGTTCTTGAAACTATGAACCGTACACTTCCCTTCTATCGTATCTGCACTCTGAGTATCATAATGATCGGATTGAAAAACCTCCTTTGAGCCATGAAACTGCCGGCGACCACCAATTGAATCCTCCGGCCGGTAATACCACCGCACGTGTACTCTCGCACTGTGTCCTCTGGACTCGATCCGCTCAATCTTTGCCACGTAAGAAAGCTTCGACGGATCGGATGGCCGCATCAAAACGCAATCTCCAGCTATAAAAAACGAAAGAATATAGTTAAATAACTGTTTCCATTTCTTAGTCAAACAGAGAGATGATATAAATTGGAAAAGAAAAGCGAGGGTGATGAAGGACTTGCGTTTAACTGTTTTGTTGATGGACTTAACAGTGTAAGAGTCAAGAGTGCGTCTTGGTGCTTTAGCTTTAGCCATGGATGTAGTAGCTAGCGTGTAAGCATACAAGGTCATGCACGAAGACAAGAAAGAGATTGTGGCAGAGAGAAGATAAGCCAACAGATGGTGACCATCAACATCATTTTATGTCAAGGCTGCACATGTAATAAATCTAAAAAACAAAGCCGCCCAGGTTAGATTCGTAGAAAGTTAGCCGGTTACGATGATTTTTTTATATGAATTTCTTGTTTGATTTTTATTATTAATTCCCATGTCAGCGAACATAAAAACAAATCATAAGAAATACAGCGTGCTGTTTGGTATCGTTTTCCTTTTATGTTTCTATTTTAAAAACTACCAGTCTCCATCAAACCCCATGCATGCTTCCTCGTCCTAACCTTAATTAGATACCCTAAATTCATTGTCGTCCCAACTCCTGCTAGTCTCGAACTTAATTTGAATATGATCCTGACCCTACTTTCAAGTGTCTTGGATCTAGTCTCGGCGAGACCGAATATCTCAAACTGGTCCTGGCCCTACCTCCTAGTGCTTCAAATCAGTCCTCTCTCCGAACTCTCAAGCTGTTTGCGAATCAAATCCTGCCCTGATCTTCATTTCACTTCAAATTTGGTCTCAGATTACACCGAGTTTTAAACTATAGATTAATGGTGTAAAAAAACAAGTATCAATAAGCAGCATCCAAGCTAACTGGTATCCAATACATCTAGAAAAATGGCTGACTAATGAAACAAGATATCTCAGCTCACGGATTACGGTTAATTAAGCTTCTTTAGAACATTACATTATAGCTCTAGTATTAATAATAAGACAAATTCCGAATTTCAAATATATTTATATATACAATCACGTTACAGAAAGAAAGATTTTAAAATATAAGTCTGTCGATCGTCATTAACGGCAATGATTCATCACTTACAATGTGTTTCAAGGGTGCATGGAGTAGGTTTTGGGAGGAATGTTTTGTGTGCGCGAGAGAGACGTGAAGGATGAGTTCACAATCATGGAAGTGAGGAGGAGTTTCAGGTTCTGTTTGCCTAGCAACTGGCAAGAGGCAAAAAAACAAAAGGCATGGGTTGCCATCTCAATATTCAGGTGCTGCCGTCTCTCTGTCGATTTCCCACTTCCAGTTCACGTCGGTGTCCTTGGTACTGTCATGTCATCGTTCTGAAAATATTTGCTTATTAATTAATTAGATTATTTTCTTGTGTTAGATATAAAAAATAATGTATTAAAAAATATAAAAAAATATTATTTTAATATATTTTTAAATAAAAAATATTTTTAAAAATAATCTATTCTGCAAATAAATAATAATACAGCTAGCTAGTTATCTAATGATACTTCAATATTTCCGATAATCACATTGGTTTTTATTTTTATTTTTTCAACATTCGATGATGCAATAGAAAATCATGTGGACATTTTTCCATATTCAATGTTAAGCATGGTTGGGTAAGATATACGGAAATCATACTTGACATTTTTTTTTTCTTATCTAAGATTTTGAGACTGATTATTTTTTTCTATTATTGGCAGTAGCAATTTTGTTCTTTAATAATGTCAAATCCGCATTCTTAGCACCAAGAGTCCATTTTTTTAAGTGTATTTTATTAAAAACAATTATATATTTTTTTTAAAAAATTCTCTTTGCTTCAAATTAATTATTCTTTATTTTTTCTTATTGTTTTGATATATAATGACTACCACTACCATATGAGTTCTAAATATGATATTTTTTTCTTATGTTTTAGTCTAATTTTTTTGGTATTTTCTTGTCTAAAATTCTTATTCCCTTTGTATCTTTCTTTTCATGGGTCTTTCTACTACATCAAATTTTACATAAATTATTAATTCATCAAGATATTAATATTATAATTGTGTAGCTGGGAAAAAAAGTGTCAACTACATGTTCACTTAAAAAAAATACTTTTAATTGGTCCATTGGTCCACGTTATGCTGTAGATTAAAAAATAATTTTTTTAAGAGTAAAAAATATCTAGGTATTGTTAAGGTGTGTATTACGAAAACAAATAGATTTTAATGATAAATTTAAAACAATCTGCATAGTGAATAGTATTTTAAACTAATATTGAGATGGAAATACATAGATCTACTTGGATTGATGTGAATCTCGTGATCACGTGGTCACACAACCCACAATCAATACTGAGGTCTAATCCTGGAAAGTCAAAATATGCCTGATAGGAGAGTGTCATAAAATGGAAACCTGTCACAAGACACCAATACTATTGGAATGAGTAGAATGACGTCACGAAACTAGTTAATATTTGATAAGTTAAATTTAATTCGTTCAAGAATTAAAGAATGTAAGAATCACTCTCACACGTTAAAATTGAAAAATTTAAAAGTAATATTCATCAATGGATGCTAAAATTTAGCTTACATGAGTTTATATAGTTCTTGAAAAATTAATCCTAATGGACCTTTTATGTGAATTTATATGAGGTCCACTTAAAATTAACCCAAAACCCTAAACTGATAAGCCCATAACTTAATCCAAAGAAGTCTCGGATCCTAGCTGGAAAAAAAATATATTAATTAAACTCAAACAAGCCTTGGGCTATAGCTAACAAAATAAAATAAAACCTATAATATTAGATTCATGTTTTGCCATGAGAAAAAGAGAAGGAAGTAAAATATTATAGACCTAATTCAAGGCTTATTTATAGCCTTCCATGCAACCCTTTAATCCTAGAAACAAAAGGAAAAATTAGCCACTCATGTTGTTTTCAAGTTGTTGTAGGATTCTTTTATTTCCTTTGTTGTCCTCACTTCATGACCCAAATAAGATTGTATTGGACCCTTCTTGCATATGGATAAGATGTACTAGTGTCTCCTCTTGATACTCCAATGGATCTTGCAATTCTAACTTGGTTGAAACCTTCAAAACCAATGCATTCAATGTCTCTTTTAATATCTTTGTCTTAGACTGAGTCATTTGACCATTTAAAACATGTAATGGGTCCTTGTTGGTGTTCTTAGACTGATCCACATCATGGATCAAATCGAGTTGACATGCATTTGAAATTTAAATATGAAATTAACTCAATGTTTAAGGATAAAAATGATAGAAAAAAACACAATTAAAAAAAAACATAATGTAAATATGGATGAACCATCCAAACTTGCAATACAAGTCATGCACCCCCATCAAATTCAATAAAGTTTTTATCCCATAAATTATTTTTTCTTTTAATATATTTATATTACAATAAAGTGTATCAATTTGTTTGTATGAAATGTTATATTTTAAAACAAAAAAATTCATGACAGACACATGCGATTGAGATAGTAAAAAAAATCCTTGATAACAAAAGGGAATATATATATATATATATTTCATCTATGAAAAAGAGAGAAATTGCATTTTTTTTATTTGAGGGACAAAAAATGAATAAAAAGGAGAAAAATAATAGCATGAGTGATGTGGATTAGCTCGTTACAATTGTGATTCTGGTCATGGGTTTAATCATGAACAATATTTTTTTTTTATTTAAATGTATATCTAACTTAAATATAAAAGCCAGGCTGAAAATGAGCCCAATAGCATGACTCAATTACCCAACGCCTTAGACTTTGAAAGAATAAGCCTAAACATACGGGCCTTCAAATGCATTTAGGTCCTTTTTTATTTTTTTAAAAAAACCTATTATCCATCCTTTTTTTTATAAAAAAAAGTAGCTAACACATCACTTTTAGGGAATATGATGTGTCAGCTACCTATTTTGAAAGGTGAAGAAAGCCTTGGAATACCTAAACTTGACTCAGACAATCAAAGATGAAATGTAGGCATTAATGAAGAACAAGACATGAAACCTAATGCCATTACTAGAAAGAAAAAAATAGTCAGGTGAAATGGGTGTTTTCCATTAAACACAAAGTTGATTGATGTATAAAAAGACACAAGGCAAGACTTATGGTAAAAATTATACCCAAACAGATAGAATATATTATTAAAATACTTTCTCATCGGTAGCTAAATTAAATACAATTAAAGTGTTGTTATCTTTTAGCTGTAGATTCGAGAAGGAAAACTTACTTGTCTGATTCTGTTTTTCTTATTCCTAGATCAATTACTTCAGGGCCACTTCAATTACTAGAACTAAAGTGATGTTCCACGCTACGAATGTCTTTGGAGATCTTAGCAAGTTTAGTGTAGAGAAATTGAGATGGAAGAAAAGAGAAAGATCTTCATCAATAATGAAAAACTGTATCCTTTCATTGAAGGTTATGTCCATATTTACATAAGTAGAGAAATGGTTACCTAGCGGTTACCTTTTAGTAACTTCTCTAGATAAATAGACCAGGTTAATCCCTCATGGGCCAACAGGCCAAGCCTAATAACCAACATCTTCCCCTCGCCCATGAAGGACTAGATTTATCTAATATATTATGTTTCAAACTTGCACAAATATTTCATACTTGACCATGGATATAGGCTATATAGGAGACATCTACTTTATAATTAATTATTTTTTAGAGTGTACTAATATACATCAAGCTCTTTTAGTTACACATGAATGAATACAATTCAATCTCTCAAGAATTTCATACCCAATCTATCATGACAATTATATGTATTCTAAACCATATCAAATTTATTCAAATGATATGATCCCGGTTGTTGAATATAAGTAACATGTGTAGAACTAAAATTACCTTTTCTTTCTCACTCACATCACTTAGATTTGAGTTAACTCGCCTTCCTAAAAGTATTCCTTCAAGTTGAATCATTCCATGACCATAGAATATACTCCTAAAAGTATTCTTTCGCACTCACATCACTTAGATTTGAAATGAAAAATCTAGGTGGACTCAAGTATTTTCTTGGGATAGAAGTTTCCAAATCAACTTAACACATATTTTTATCTTAAAGAAAATATGTCCTAGATTTATTATCTGAAGTTAGATTGTTAGAGTGCGAATAAGTGGATACCTTAATTGTTATTTGGGGTATATTTGATATCAATGATTAGTTGGCAAACTAATTTATCTCTTTCATACTCATCCATGTATTGCTTATGTTGTAAGTGTAGTGAACCAATTTATATATTGTCCAACTGAAGAACATATGAAGGTTGTAATTCAAATATTGAAGTACTGGAAAGCCTTCTGAAAAAGGATCATGTTTTCTAAGAATGATCATGTGGGGGTTAATAGGTATATTGCGGATGAGAACATATCAAATAGAAAGTCAATCTCAGGGTATTTCATATTTATAGGAGGAAACCTTGTGAAAATGAGAAGTAAAAAACAAAAGGTGGTGACCTAGTAACCGAGATTGGTTTTGGTCTCAAGTCTAAAATGAATCTCTTTTGTGAAAATAAAGATGATATAAACATTTCACATAATTTGGTTCAACATAATTGAACCAGGAACATTGAGGTTGATAGACACTTTATCAGACACAACCTAGAGAATAATACAATCGAGTCCTCATTTGTCTAATTTAAGGACCCGTTTGCAGATATACTTGCCAAGTCATGTCAAGCAAATATTTCTATAAAATCATTAGTCAAGTCGCGCATGAAGAATCTGCATGCATTAACTTGAGTGTTAACGTGAGTTGTATATTAAAGGGAAATTGGAGTAATTATAGGAAGTGGGGTGTAAAATACTCTTTCCTTTACACGTTAGCTTAATTATAGGAGCAAAGTCGGTATAACTTAGAATAGAAAATATATTCCGATATGTATTTGTATAATAGGAAGTGGGATGTAAAAACTCTCCTCTTTACACGTTAGCTTAATTATAGGAGCAAAGTCGGTATAACTTAGAATAGAAAATATATTCCGATATGTATTTGTATAAAAGAATTGTAACAAAAAAATGATATTGATAACTTGTTAACATAAAGGAAGAGTGAGTTTGCATAAGATACATTACATGAATAATGGTTTTATTATGGGGCATTGTTAGTGACACAAATAGTTTCCATGCAAGTGTCTTGCGAGACAAGTATATCAAGTTGAAGAAAGACAGTGAGCATATGCAGGCTATGGGATAGGATTCTCTATTATGGAAAGCAATTTGTAAGATCTAGCCTAAGTTAGTTGCAGGAAGAGGTTGTTCCATAGGAAATGGGTGGAATATTAGGTTTTGGAAATATGTTTAGATGGAAAATCTCCGGCCATTGATTAAACATGCTATTCAAGAGATGAAAGTGATATTACTGTTGCAGAATGGTTAGTGAGGTAATCTATGGTAGTGGGAGGCATTTGGATATTTGCTTCTTGTGCATGTAATATTAATGATAGCAAGTTATCCTCCTCCGAATGATAACACGAGTGATGATACAGTATATTGGTGAAGTTCTCAGAGTGACTTGTTCATAACTAGATCAGATTATGATTTGCAGGAAACAAACACCAATAGTTAGATAGGCGAAGAGCCGATATGGAGGTTAATTTGAAAGTGGAAGGGACCCGAGAGGATTAAGAGTTTTCTTACGGGTTCCTTCACATAACAAGTTGATGATGAACTCACAAAGGGTCATGAGTCACTTGGCAATAAAGTACCCGTGATGTACACTTTGCCTATCAGAGGAAGAAATAGGTATACATGCACTAAGACGTTGTAAAATAGCTCGTAAAATTTGAAGTATAATAATGATGCCACATGACAAGATACATTTCTTCCAGGAGGGGATGTTTATGTGGCTCATGAACAACTTGGTGAGTGATGAAGTCACTCGAGAGGGATGAACATGGAACATGGTTTTTAGGGTGGCTGTGTGGTACTTCTGGAAAGGTGGTAATCAACAAACATTTAGCTTGATTACAAAGCAATACTGCAAAGTTGATGCAAATTTAGTTTTGATTACTAGAGCTAAAGAACTCCTAGCTAGGGCGTGGGAAGTCATGTTGAGCACACAACAGGGAGACAAATGCAGCAGTGGACTGCCTACTGGCTAGCCAACTCTGGTTAAACCAAAGATCCATTGATTAAAAATAAATATAATTTAAAACATAAATATAATTCCTTTTCACTCTTCAATGAAAGAGAGGAGATAGCTAGAGAAATTTAGAGGCATTTTCTGGCTGGAAAAAGAAAGTAGAAAAAGAGTGCCTGTACTGTAGACTAAAAGTCACTTGGCTTGTGGCACTTGCTCTCTTTTCTTCTTCCCCTGTCCCTCCCATGTTTGAACAGTGTTATGACTAAAAATAGCAGCTCAAAAACTATTTTAGTTGGAGAGAAGAAAATAAAATAAAAATACTAAATATATATATATATATATATATATATATATATATATTATCTTTGCCTCTTCATATACCACTCCGGTGGAGTTACTCTGAAAGAGTTCATTTTTGCTTTATAATTTTTTTTTTACTTTAAAAAATATCTTCTATTCAAATCCTGAGAAAACAGCTAACCATTTATAAACTCGAGTTCGTTGAGCTGGGGAAAAAACTACTTGCGATTGAGAAATTCTTGCTTTTGCAGAATTAACAATGGATCAAGTTTCAAATCTTAAAAGGGTCTGCTCTCAAATGACAAATCACAGCATCAAGTTTTTTGTGTACCCAGTCGAGTATCTCTTGGAGAAGCAATCTTTGCAGATTAACCTTTCACTAAGCTAGGTTTGGGGTAGCCTGGAGACCTGGACCACTCACCTTTTAGGTCTATCTACTGCCGTACTGGTTCATTTTCTGGCCGGGTTGGTTCCTGAATAACCTGAGATGAAAACTGGAAAGTAACAGGGACCCCAAGGCCCGAGACTGTCAACCAGAAACAGAACCAGCATCATAGTTTTATTATGACTCGTGAGTGATGGGGTTTGCCATCACCTAACAACTAGCTACAAGAAGGATATCCTATGAATAGTGTCGAGGGATGGTGGGAGGAGGACTAGGTTCCCAGTATGTCACGGCATCATGAAAGCGCTTGTAAAAGCATGGAGAAGCATTTTTCTTTGTCGAGGGTATGGCTTTGAATCAATTACTTGTCACTAATCGTTTTACAAGAGAGATTTTTGATGCATCACCTCCAATCTCTTCAAATAATACCAGCAAATTTCGAGTCGACTTCAGCCATGACCTCGGAACATGGTACCTGAAAATGTAAAAAGGGTTTTTTCAGCTCGGAAGTAGATATACAAACCCAGTTTACAGGGACATTTTCACTTTCATCGGCCTATTAAATGCAAAAATATGAGCACCGTTGTTTTTGTGGGGGGGCAAGTGTAGATCCCATGAAATCAATGGCAGCGTCTCCATTTGTGGCGTTTGATTCATGATATGTTTGTCATCTTTTATCCTAATCACTAACAAGTATTAGTACATTACTGGGATTTTTAGGCACTGAGATCTAAAGGGAAGATTATCTTCGTCTTAAATATTTGGTCTAAATTTAATTTAATTCAGTAGTTGTTTCGCTTGACAGAGCTAGTGACTTTGTAGAAAAGGTTGTTACCATTTTTGAGTTGGTTCCCCACACCCCAGTTGGCACCTTGCAGGCCGGAATGTAGCCGAATAGCTGCATCCAGTGCAATTTCCTTCAGCATAAAGAGTCCAATATCTTCCAATGCTATGCCCATTGATCCACACCTGGCCCTTCCCCATACTGCTCATGTCCAGAGCCAGGGGATCATCTCCTTTTGGTGAATTAAAATACGCCTGCAAACCCAATCAGAAGTGAAAACAGCTTTTACAAGAAGAGTCAAGAGACACACACATTGCATAAATTTGATGCTGTTTTACCTTGTACCATGTCAACGGTTGCTGTTTCCCTGCCACCAGGGACCCTTGTACCCAATCAGCTGATGAAATGGATTTCCGAGATTCTAGATTCATATCTTCTCCCTTAAGCCCAACCTGAGAAAAGGGAGGGGGGAAAGTGAGACGAAAGAGAAGGTCAGGAGATAACTCACAAACGTGTAAAGCTGGACGACCTTGTACGACCATTTTTGCCAGGTCAAGTCCCTCCGCCCTTCGTCTAGACCATGGAGAGTAACTGGCCCTAAGATTCCTGTGCTCCATGTCTCAAAATGGGGACCATTGTTCTTCGACAACCAACAGCACAGAAATCAGTTCAAAAGAGTCCAAATAATAGTTTAAAGATAGCAAACACGTGACATAGATAATGTCCAAAAGAAGAGCCAAATTTGTAACAAGAATCAAAATGCCAAATTTATTGTTCTTTCCTTCCAAACAAATTCGTAATATTGTTTTCTTCTCTTTCACTACGGGTCCTCGCTTCGCCCCTGTTTAGTGGCATATTCGGCAAGGAGCAGACGAGACAGAACAAGATTGTAAGTGGGGTACTACTTGTCTTGTCCCGTTTCCTTGCTCCAAACGCCATTTTGAGGTACTTTCGAAAATGAAAAAAAAAAATGGTATGAATTTCGTGCCTTGTCCTGCCCAATCTCATACACCAAACGCTACCAAAGTCTTCTGTGTGGGGATTGGAGAACTTACCGGCAATCCAACGGCCACACTGAGCAGTGAAATCCTGTTTTTCCCAGCATGGAATTTCACATTTTCTGTAAATGTGAATCTCCTTTGCTCCCTAGTCCCACGTGCAGATCCTGCCATAGTTAGAGCACAACATAATATCTTAGCAAAAGAGATCCAGTGTGTCCTATCTTTCATGGCGTTTCGTTCTGAAGAGATGATAGTCTTGCAGCGAATAATCCAGCATTACTTGGTGCATGTGAAATTCAACACTTTACCTGAAAGTTCTCCGTTGATAAAAACATGCAATGCATGCCCTGCTGACTGCACTGTCAGAATGGGAGGTCGGCCTCCACGCAGAAATGATTCCGATGAACTTATATGAACACTGGAATCACCATGGAATCAGAAATTTTGATTGCGAATAGTTACTTTTTATTTGTCGTCAAGGGAACAAAAAAGGAAAAATTAACTGAAATTCACCTCGTTGTGTACCAAAGGTAGTCACTTGTATCTCTGGTGATATTTAATTGTTCCAAGAGGCCAGCAACTGTGATCATTTTATCATCATCCACTGATAATATGGCTTCGTTGAAGGTTTCCCATGAGAACAATTCAGAAGCTGTGGGCAACATATGCACTTGGGATGTTTGAACTCCAACCTGCAAATCGAGGTATATATTTGGTTCATATTTCACAATATCTTGCGAGAAGAATATTCTTTTTTTGCTGAAATCATACCAAGTAATATATCTCATCATGATGGTCGGGATTGCATGAATTCAATTAGGCCATGATAAAGGATGAATTGCAGTAAAATGATAGCAGAGTAAGCAAAAAAGAACCAGTGAAAGATTTACAAAGCAAGGAGAATTGGAAGAAAGCCTTGTTGTTTCCTTTCACTTACTTTGGCAGTGTTGAAAACAACGTTTTTGCAATCTGGAAGGATGCTGATAGACCAAGGTGGCAAGCTGTACTGGACGTTATTGAATTTTACCCTCGCAGCTTGCTTCGTGTTGTAGTTTGACAGAAAAGCTGCACAGCCTCCAGAATCAGAAGAGAATACATGTGCCTGAAAAATGTTATATTTCATCAACAAGGGTTTGCAGATATAAACTGCATGTGCTGGTGAATTTATTTCTCTCACATCCTCCGTAGAGTTAACATTACAAACCTGCTCATAGCTTCCCAAAGATGTGACAGTAGAATCAGCAGCGAGCAAAGCTTTTTCACATAATTTAATAGCCTTATGTAGCTCCTTTAAGTGGCCATACTTAGGCTGCCTGATCAATCCTATTGAATTAGCACGGAGCTGCCATGAGTTGGTGAAATATCAAAAACAGACTAGTTGATTAAACCACAGGATGAGCTCAAATTCGTCACCATATTCATCGATCGGCGCATCATAGTCATAGCTTGTAGTGATGAAAGGGCCTCCAGAAGTTCTTCCAAAGTTGGTTCCTCCATGGTACTGCAAAAATAATTATCTTCATCATAATGATATTTACGTTGTTTAGTGCGTGATGCAATTCGGTGTAGCATGTCAAATGAGAAATCCAGCTTATGCATGTGTAAGTTTTGTGGGATCAATTATTGTTAATGGGAATTCAGCATCGAATGTAGTGGAATAAGTTAGCAGACTAACCATGTAGTAGTTAACCAGAGAGCCTCCCTTCTGAATGAACCGAGCAACTGCAAATGCTAAATCCTCAACCGGGCGCTGGTGGTTCGGGCCACCAAAGTCTGTGAACCTAAACAAAATACCAAAAGCAAATAAAAATATGCATCCCACGGAACAGTTTCAAGGACCGGTGATCAGCATGAAACTCACCAGCCAGTCCATGCCTCGGTCCACATTGTGGGCTTGTAAGGTTTATTTGGAGAGAAATAGTCACAGTAAAAACCATTGCAGGTGTTTATCTGTTGATAAGATTCAGAAACATGATTTAAGACCCTGATTGTTAAAGCAGAAATGACACTTACATTAATATTTAGGGTTCTGTCTTAATTCCTTGCAACAAAATAAATTTCGCTCACTTGCTGATATCATATGTTGTAAGTCATTGAAAGACTTCAGCAACTAACACACCAGCAGGAAATTATTTTAGAGGAGATATACTAGCTTTCTTACCACTGGGTCTGGGGCATCAGACTCCTTGCACATAACCCATGGGACCCCGGTATCCATCGAAACAGCCATTTGTGCAGCCCAGCTCATATATGCATGACCAGGAGATCCAAATACCTTGCCTTCAGGCTCGTACTCATTCTCAATCTGCACTAAAGAAATTTAAGAGTATAAGAAAGAGTAAATTTAATGAAGATGGAGTTGGAGATCTTTGTGATTTATAACTTTCATGAAAGCTTGAATTGTAGAGCAAGATAATTGAAGAAAAACTGAAAACCATACCTGCGAGAGGATTATTGGGCCACCTTGAGACTCAAACAGTTTTTCATCTTTCATCATCTGAACAATTTTTTTGGTGAATTTTTGCATTTCAGACTGCAAAATCAAGGTGATAAGACATTAACAACCAAGTTCATATAGCCATTTGGATTCTTGCAAAATGCCAATAGATGTTCAGATAGAGTGAGAGACCTTGAAAGGCTCATTATCTGTCCTAAAGCTTATCCCTGGAACATACTTCAACCAAACAGGAAACCCTCTGGAAAAATGAGACAAAAGATTGGTAAAGAACCTCAGATTTTGATGCACATAAAGGAAAAAACAATATCTACCATTACCCGAAGTTCCACTCTGCACATATATATGGTCCGATTCGAAGATGCACGTAAAGTCCAGCTTCATGGACCAACTTGATGAACCGAACCAAATCACATCTCCCGTCAAAATTATACTAAAAAAAAAAGATTACAGAAAGAATCAATGTGATAACAGAAAATGCAAGAACAACTACGAGAAAACAGAGGAAACAGAGTTTAAGGAGCAAAGCACATTGCCAGGAGAAGGCTCGTGAAGGTTCCAAAAGACATAAGTGTCTATAACATCCAAACCACCATCTTTAGCCTTCTGTATAAGACCTTCCCACATCTGCATTTCATGTGCACATACATAGAACTACACATTAGCCTTAACTGTAATAAAACCCTTAACATGGAAACAGTTTTTTCTTCGGCAAAAATGTGAGAATGTTTATGAAGTATGGGGAATAGAAAACCTCAGGGGTGCTTCTAGGATAGTGAATAGAACCAGAGAAGAGAACCTTCCTCTGCCCATTGATAATCAGTGCCTTCTTGTCGTAACTAACATTGCACTGTATCAACTGGAGACTTGCTAACAAAACTACAGAGAGAGAAAACAACCACCTGATAGTTGAGTTGGCTACCATTTTCTCTTCTGAGATTGAGAGAGATAGGCAAGGGAACTTGGGAAGTCAATAAAATAAGTATTGAATGTGGGAAAACAAAGAATCAGGAAGAGGAAAAAAAAAAGTGGTTATGTGACCACCAATCCTCAGCTCCACAATGATGTTTTTGTCTTCAAGTACTTTACTACAAATAATATGAAGGTAAAGTACATTCTAACCACTAAAGTCTCTATAATGTCCCACTTCTGCCTCTGTTGTTTGAAATTTCCCGATATCATCCTCATAATTTCCGAACAGTTCAAATTTTGGCCCTTTGTTGTTAAGTAGCTAATGACTATATCAGAATAGAAGTGGAACATTGCTTAATCTTCAGGGTCTAAAACATAATTTGCCAGGTATTACATGATTGTGAAGGAAGACTGTTGGGTAAACAGTCGTAGTGAAGAAGAGGGCATTGACAGGCACTCAAAAGCATTTTTACCACTCGAGGACTGTTTAGATTTTAACATTTATTCGATTTCATCCTCACAAAACTAGCATGGGAAAATATTTAGCCCTGCGGTACTATTCTACGCAAAGCAGAACGAGGGATAGTCTCCCGCATTAAACCTAAACCACCACTACGAATTGCAGTAAAATAAGGCAACCAATCCTATGGTGTTTGGCCCGAAATCAAAACCATAAAGTATCTGTGTTAGGTATCGTTGAGGGATTAGATTTCATAATGTTCGCGAAAACCACGCCGTCTTACGATGATTCGATCCAAATAACCTAATCCAAATGAGAGTCACTGCCATATCCTTTAAACAAATGCAATGATAAGAACAAGAAACAAGAAAAAGGATATGCATGGCCAACGGATCAGGTAACCAACCCCAGATATGTGTTGTGTGCAAACCTCAGCACGTTATCCTCTATTACAAAACACATCACTTTATTTTCAATTTCTTCTTATCACAAATGATTTTGATGCGTGTATATATATATATATATATATAAGAAAAACAGCAGAAAAATCAATAATTTTATGTCGGTGAGGAAGATCTACTGGTTCTACAGAAATGGAAAGAAAAAAACAGGGCCCATCAGAGTCAAATGATGGATAGATGGAGTGAAAGCAGCACATCGGATGCTCACATCTAAATGGGTGTCTTTTTGAAATATATATGGACGCTCTGTATGGCCCACATTGAGATGCCCATGTGAAGGGGACCGTTGATTCTTGATGGCTGATTAATAATCTGGTGCCTTGTATTTCAATGCTCCTATAGGAGAGGGTAGAAAAAAGAAGACATGAGCTCACTTTCAATCAATGGAAATAAACCTTATTATATCACAAGTGGAGTGGTTTTCAAGTGTGTGTTTCTGTCCATGGCCATCTCTCCCACTAGCCATGCTCTGTGTCATGCACTCAGCCTACACATTACAGCAACATGGAGGCTCGGAAAAATGACATCATCATCCATCAGACACCATTGCCATCCCTTTAAAGAAAAGAACCGTGATGCAGTAAAGTGCTCTCCCCCCGTCATTTCCTCCTGAATTGGTTCTTGGAAAATTTCAAGTTGATTCCTTTACTTTTGTCGTGGCCAGCTGCCTCGCTTTTATCATAGAAAAGAGTTGTCCTTTTAAGTATCTTCTGCCAGAGACTCGGGATAGCTGTAGTGTACGCTAATACTCTGAATTATTACATTAATTTCTGGACGGCATTGAAATATCTATTCGTGAATTGATCGATAGGGCATGTCTGTCTATGAATTATTGCTTCAAAACGAACTCCTGGTGGTTCTTTGTAGCTGATGATGGCGACCGCCATGTTCTCAGCAGGGAATACAGTGCCTATTCCTCTGGCTAACTCACCTTGTAAAAGAAACCTTGTAAGAAACAAACCCAAACAAAATTTATGGTCTTGGATTTTGTTGGATTTTCCTGTCAATTAATCTTGCTGTAATAATGAATTACACCAGTCCGCTAAGAACAGTTCTAACTGAAGGAACAGTGAATTCAACGTAGTTAACCACAAAATTGTCAGATTTTGAGAGTACAAAAATGTCTAGCAATTAAAATCAATTACCGCAACTCTTCTACGGAAGAATCCGCCATTAAATGCTACTAAAACCCACTAGAAGGAAAAATTATAATCGAACCATCTTTTAAGCTGTCAATTGGATTGCTTTTCACCTTCAGGTTTGTTGTCACAAGTATGCTTGGAGCTTGGAGAATTTCAGTTTGTTTTGTTCGATCTGCGAGTCAGGCTTATATACCACGTCCTGTACCCCCAGAGTCTTTCTTCTTTTCCTCTGATTGGAAATTTCCTCTTTCTTTTTCCCAGATCTGCTTCCTTGAAAGGTTCAACTATTTTTTTCCCTATTGACTGAATTTCCAGTATCAGGTTTTCTGCCTTGATCCTTCTGTTTGAGGGCCCATAGCCTTGTGTTTTCTGCTTCCTGTTTTGTCTTCTGCCCGGAAATTCGCATGTCTTCAGCTCCTGGAATCCTCTTCCGCTTTTTAGTACCATGTTCTTTCAAGAATTTTCAATCAGAATCCTTGTTTCCAATTCTATTTGATTCCGAGTCCATCACTGATCTATTCTCAACTCTGGATGTCCCTTCTCTGGAAATCCTTTTCCTGCATATCTTGAACCCTAATGGGTTTCCAGCTGCTGAGCTCGAAAGCTTAGCTTTTAGTAGCTTCAAAATTTGAACATCATCAATAGCAAAAGAGACGATCAGGTGATGTTCAGGACCAAAAGCTTCTGCTAGGAGGCAAACATTGCATTGTTGTTAGGAACAGTTTTCTGGCAAGAAATTAATAGAGATACCAAGACAATGAAATGCCTTGCCAGGATTATTATTTAAAACCCTCGGGGCCACCAGCACGAATGCATGGTTAACTCAACGAGAGCAACTCCCCGCGAATGATTACAAACAAGGTTGTCAAACTTATTTTTTTGATATTACATGGAATTGTCATTTAAACTTGGATGTAAAATTGTAAATTCATAAATAAAATATTTTCAAATATAATACAATATAATTAAAGCCATATAACTTTATTAGTTAAAATTCTTACAAGATTTAAAATAATTTAAAAATACAATACATAACACGATTTTAACAATTATTTTTTTATGCCAGGAACATAGAATGAAAAACCATGGTAGTGGAGAAGTTGACAAGGTAAACGTGGTTATTGGGATTTATTGTTCAGATTTATTAAAAAAAAATACCCTAAAAAAGACTTACCTGTATTCATGTTAATGTGAGTCCACTTTTTTCCTTTCTTTATTCTAATTATTGTCACTCACTCCCTCTCTTGTCTATTGAGCGAACAGAGCTTATCTCTCTCTGTCTGCCTCTCATCAAAAGTAGAGCAACAGAAAGGGAGGAATGAAGCTAGAAGGAAGCATAATTTTCAAATTATCAAGAAAACAAGAGGAAAATGCCACCACATGGTCACCCCAACAACGGTGAGAACGCCCACAAGCCACAACCACCGAATTCAAACAATCAGTAGCAGCAGCACCACCTGTACTACTCAGCAACACCATCTTTCATCAGCTCCCTTCAAAGGATGTTGTTGTTGTTGCCTCTTCCTCTTCCTAGCCCTCCTAGTATTGGTTGTCTTTCTTGTCATAATCAAGGTCGTCAAACCCAAGATACCCCAGTTCGATCTCCAGCAGGTTGAGTCCAGGGATTGGTCCGATACGATTATGACCGATTTTACTGAGTCAGAACTGATTTCAGTCGAATTTCAGTGGGGTTTGATTTTTCTACCCGATTTTACCAGATTTCTACTCTTAAAATTGTACACGAATTTAACAACAATGATCACAACCTTTCCCTTCTTTATACTCTTAAAAAACTACAAGAATCCAAAATAACTATAAAAGAAAAAATTGTAGCTGACCTGCGGAAAATGTCACCACATGGTCACCCCAGCAACGGTGAGAACGCCCACAGGCCACAACCACCAGCAGCAGCAGCACCCATAATACTCAACAACACCCAGCAGCACCCATACTACTCAACAACACCATCTTCATCAGCTTCCTTCAAAGGATGTTGTTCCTGCCTCTTCCTCCTCTTCTCCTTCCTGGCCCTCCTAATACTGGTCGTCATTCTTGTTATAATCAAGGCTGTCAAACCCAAGAAACCCTAGTTCGATCTCCAGCAGGTTAGAGTCCAGGGATTAGCAGGGATCGTAAAATCGACCGATTCAGTCCGATTTTATAATTCTGGCCAATTTTACTGAGTTAGAACCGATTTCCGTGGGGTTCAATTTTTCTATCCAATTTTTACCAGATTTCTTCGTTTGACTCGAAAAATCGTACAATTTTACGAGTCAAAACGCAATTTTAACAGCAATGATCACAACATTTCCCTTCTTTATACTCTTAAAAAACTACAAGAATCCAAAATAACTACAAAAAATTGTAGCTGACCTGCGGAATGACAGATGCACACAATGCCAGTCTCTTTGGCACTTTGATGAAGGCTACCAAATATTATAGTCTTGGCAAATATTAAGAAAATCTTCTGCCATAGCATTATTAAGAAGGCTACCAAATATTACAGTCTCGGCAACCCTTCATAAATCAGAAGAAAAATAAATCATCATGTGTAGTCTTTTCCGAGGGAGAGGGGAAAAAAATACTATCATGCAATCATCATATAATTTCTCTCATATATATTCATGATTGTGTGTGTATTCAAACCTGAAAAGACTTCAACTTAGAAGCTATAGCTCAAGAGACTCGCACTTCATAATCTATTCCAACATGTCATTGTCAGCAACAAATCTGGAGCCATTGCTCTGCTTAATATGAGGCTATAATTTCTGATTAATCCGATCCTACAAAGTGCTATTACAGTAGGAAAGCATTAATCAGAAAGGACAACGATCCTAAGTTACCAACAGAGAATGGATATTGTTCGCAGGCAACATGAAGCACAAGCCCTCAATCTGCAATAATCATTAGTAAGCACTGTAGTTAACAGTCGCAACCACAGCCAAGAGTTAAGAACTAAACTGTTAATGAAACACCAAACAATATGCAAAATTTCATTCATATTAAGAAATCTATTCAATTTAATTTTGGCATGCTATTGCTTCTGCAAAATCACACCGGTCTAGGTATTTATAAGACCTTAACAACAGATACACCCAAGGAGACCATTAGGAATAACTGAAAGGGAAAACGCCCGTAACAACAGCAAGAAAATAAACTACCTCTGTTTTTCGGAACAATTCTCAGGCTTTTTCTACCTTTTGTGCACCCATAAAGCTGCGCCTGATTGGACCGACATCACTACAAGTCTCTTCAAGCTATTGAGAAACGAATAAATAAGCAAGATTATTATGATTTGAAGCGAGGACTAGCTCGTAACTAGTACCTGAGAGTTGCTGTAAGGGAAAGGTAAGTTAGAGAAGAAGAGAGTGTCAGAGCTGTGTTCAGCTGCAGAACCACTTTCGCTCGTTTTCTTCTTCTTTCCCTCGGTGTCTTTTGTGTTTGGCGATGGAGAAGAGCAAGTATGGTGGAACCTAAAATCTCAGAAACCTTGCTGGCGTTGTTGGGCTTGGTCTGTTTAAAAGAGTGAGGCAAAGTGATTATGGGCCTAGCTGGATCCTACAGGCCCAAATCTTAGATCTGGCACAAGCTATTTGCGTGCGCAAACCAATATGGTATCCGAATTCTTAAATGTTGCAATTTGAAGCCGCAACTTCTTATCTCTGAATTCAAGAAATATTCTAGAAATGTCACCGGCATTGAATTCTCTGCGGTGGACCAAACCAACTTGATTCAGCCTCTCATTGATGTAGCAAGTCCTATTTAAAGAAGAAAAGTCAATGAGCGACAGAAAACACAGAAGGATCCATTTATGTTAATGGAATATCAATGCACATAGCAGAAAAGGGCAAGGAGCACTTGTTCTTCTCATTCATGGCTTCCCCGAACTGGATTCACTGGGGCCTTCAATTATTACCGTGCCATGGACGTGCATGATCATAATATTAGTAGATACCGTGATTAATAATTCTATATGATACTATTGTTAAACAATAATATTAACTAAATTATAAAACGTTTTCCGGTTTTACTGTGCTTATCCATAATAATACATAATATTAATATATTTGTCGTTAACAATGAAAGAGATGATCAGGTAGCCGAGTTGGCTAGGAAGCGCGAAATTATTAGAAAGGGCGTGGGTTCGAATCTCACCCCGGTAGTTTCTGATTTTGCATCCACAAAAAATAAATACTATGAATATATTTTTTTTTGTTAATGATTAGCGAAAAGTTTGGGTAGCCGAGTTGGCAGATGTGTGCGGGATTATTAAAAAGGTCGCGTGTTTGAATCCCAATCTTGGCATTTTTTTGATTTTGCTTTAATATAATTTTTATTTTGCTTGGAAATGTGATTGATTTAAAAAAAATAGAAATATATTAAAATTATAAAATTAAATTAAATTATTTTTAACATCAGCACATGAAATGAAAATGATCTAAAAACATTAAAAAAACCCGTTAAAAAATACAATGTTTTGACATCGTTTGTTTTCTGTCCGTATTTATTCATTGAGTCTTTTAGATTATTATTTTTTCAATTCATTTTTATCAGAGTTTTATTTTTATTTGGTTCCTTTCTGAAATTTTAATTTATGTTGGTGATAATTTTAAAGTTAATATTGTTCTTTTTTTTCCTTTGTTCTTTTTTGTGTTTTCTGTTATTTTATCTATTTTTCGGATCAGATAATTTTATGATTTTATTGTTAAAATGTTTTGATTTTGATTTTTATTTTTGGGGGTAATTTAATGATTTTAATTGTTTGGGCAATAATGTTGATAATAATTTGAACCGTTATAGTAATGAAATTGATGATAATGTAGGGATGAATTTTCAATTTATGTTTTCTTCTTTTGTCAATAGAAAATTAACTCCGTATTTGTTATTTAATTATCGTAAGTCTTTTCACAATTTATGTATTTTTTAAATGTGATTTAAATTAAGTTATAAAATGAACTAATCTTAATACAATGAATTCAATAATTCAAATATCTGAATATTCTTGCTTTTTTAATGACGATGATAATTTTATGTTAATTATTTCATTAAAACCTACTAAACAGATAAATTTATAACGATTTAAAATTCATATATTTTATAGAAAATTTGCACTTCATACGAATTCTGCACAAATTTATTATTTTGACTAAATTTATATTATAACAAAAAAAACATAATTAATATTTTTTATATTAAAAAAATATAGTGTTGCCCGCGACGAGACGCGGGAACAGTGACTAGTAAATTATATTACATGAAGTTACTGAACAATTGAATTTTTTAGGTGAGACGATTTCTTAATATTGTATCATAGCCTTGTTGATCCAAATGATCACGGGTTCAAATCTTACCACCTTCATTTTATTCGATAAAAATCAAGAATAAAAATCATATTATATTATGTTAGCTCACACGTCGCTTTCAATATCCAAGCTAGTTAGCTAGACTTGAAAAACAGAAGAGGAAGAAGAAAAGCAGCAGCATCACTAGCTAGTTCTGGTTTGTGTTCTTCGGGACAAAGGACTGCATTGATGGAGAAATATTCGAGGAGCTTGTGCCTAACGTTGAGGTGGCTGTCATTGATGGCCACCATTTTACTCAGCAGGGGAAAGCGGGGCATGTTTCGAACGAGATCTCGTCATTTTTCCGGCAAGAAATCATTTCTTTGACGAATACACGTTAAGCTCTAATCCATTCATAACATCTCGTGTGATCTGTCGTCGTTTCACTTCTTAAGAGGACGATATTGACTTACTGAGTGGTTTAATTATTGCAAGGAACACTTGTTCTTACAACTGTGTCGGCATCGGAGACCCGTAATCATACTGTAGCAGCCCAGGCATAGGAAAACCAGGGAACAGTACCTTCTTCATGATTGCCCAAACAGGTGTAGATTTTAAGACAAAACCGAAAGATTTTCAAGAATTTCGTTACAAGTTTGAGAACAGATTTGTCATACTTTCAAGAAAGGGGTTCGTCAACCTGCCAAGTGGATTGTCGGGAGGGCCAGACCTTATCCGACACTGCCACCATCTTGCAATATGCATGGAGGAGGATTTCAAGAAATTATAGATAAATTCATTCTTGACATTATATTCTATTTTCTCGAGAAATAATTCCTGCCACTATTGAAATAATGCAGTGTAAAGATAAATAACCACGTGAAGGAACATTTTTATAATAAAAAATGTATCAAACTTGACGGAGTCGTGCCATTCAAAACACATCTTGATGGTTCTTCCATTCGAATAAATAATATTTTGTCATTTTTTTTTCAAGATCTTGATAGTAATTCTACTTTTTTTTATTTTCTAAAAGGTCAATTGTTCATTATATATAATTTTATAAAAAAAAAATTGATTATTTATTTGACATTTTATTTCAGAAATTGAGTTATTAATTTAAAATAATTCAGTTTTCATATAATCTTATATGATTTTATATCATTTTCAAAAAATATATTATAAGAATTCTAAGAGTTTTCCTTGTTTTATGATATTATATTTTTTTATTCGGACAATAATTGGTAAAGACACAAAGAAAATCATAAACAAAAGAATAAGAGTTGTCTTTCTTGTCAATATCTCTATCACACACACATGCACATACACATAAAAAAGAATGTTCTTGCTCTAGAATATAGCCAAAAGATATGCAATTAGACATTCAAATATCTTAATTATAGGAGTGTTTACATCACTGAAATATGGCAAGTAATATGTCATCATCTCCAAGTAATCTTCAATTGCCAAAAACATATCCAATTGATCTGCAACTCCAAAATCTTAAGCACCTGCAAGTGATTTGCAGTATCTGCAACTACCAAGAAATTTACCAAGGGAAGTAAGAATTGTTATACTTTCAACAATACCCCTCTAAAGTTGGATCAAGAACATTTAGTGATCCAAGTTTGGAAAGCAACTAATAAACCTAGTAGAAGACATGGACTTAGTGAAGATGTTTGCAAGTTGATCTTAACCTCAAGTGTAGTGAGTTTCAATTATCTGAGACCGGATTTGTTCTCGAACATAATAACAATCAATTTTGATATGCTTAGCTCTCACATGAAAAACAGGATTGGATGCAATTTGCATGGGAGCTTGGTTGTTTCAATGAAAGACATGAGTTGAGGATGTAAAAAACCCAAATCCTCAAGTAATGTCCTTACCCATTTAAGTTCAGAAGTCATGGTTGTTATAGCATGATACTTTGTTTCAGCACTATAATGAACAACCACCAGTTGTTTTTTAGTTTTTCAAGATACCAAAATTTCCCCATCAAATATACAATATTCAATGGTCGATTTGCAATCAGGAGTGTTTCTTGTCTAATTTGCATCAATATAACTAAGTACTCGAATGTGACCATTATTTTTTACAAGCAAACCTTGTTTAATGGACCCTTTAAAGTATATAAAAATTATTTTAACAAGCAGTATATAATTGATAATCGATGCATGCATAAATTGGCTTGTAAGGTTGACTGCATGGTTGATATCAAATCATGTAATTGTAAGATAAATTAGATTCTCGATCATTATTTGATAAATATATTGCTGATGAAGAAGGTCGTTATTCATTGTCATATGCATTTTTTTATCCAAATATGTTGTAACATGCTTATATTTAAGTAAATCTGTTTCTTATAGCAAATCATGGAAGTATTTGTGTTGGTTTAAGAGAACCCCTTGTGTGAGGTGGCCATTTCGATACCAAAAAAAAATATAAACACATCAAGATCTTTGATAGCTAATTTCTAATGAAGAATCTATTTGAGATTAACGGCATCATCAACATAAACTATCACCACAAACCTTTTACTAGATTTTATTTAGAGAAATAAAGAATGGCCATCATTGCATCTTTTAAACTCATTCTCCAAGTATTGCACTCAAATAGCATATGAAGCAAAAGTAGATTGTTTTAAACCATAAATAGATTTATGTAATCTACAAACCAATTTGGAATTATAATTATTGGGATGTCTAGAAAGGAGATGCATATATTTTTTTCTTAAAGATTACAATACATGGAGATGTTTTTAACATCCATTATATATATCACCCATGATTGACAGCAAATGAAAACAGGATTCTGATTGAATTCATTTTTGTAACTGGTACAAATGTTTCCTCATCATATATTTGGGTGAAACCTTGATCAACTAATCTTGTTTTTATATCTATCAATAATTTCATTAGATCTGAACTTAATATTGAATATCCATCAGCAACCTATAAATGTTTTTTTTTTCTGTTTTGTTTTGGAAGAGGAACAACACTACAAGTGTTATTGTCATTTAAAGCTTAGATTTTTTGTTGCGTTGTCTTTTGCCATTATTCTTGTTGATTTGCTTCCCAAAAATTCTAAAGGTCTGACATCTTGGTTATAACATTAAGATAGACAACATAGAATGTGAACGCTCTACAATAAGTTAAGGTTTTTTGTTTAATAGATGTCTGGCAACATATGTGATAAAATCATTAAATTTGGGTGGTGGCTATTGATTGAAAGCTAAAATTTGTTTATGGACAACTTCATATTCACTAACAAGAGTAATTTTCATATTGTATCAACAGTTTCAGATGATAGAGGGTTAGAGTCAATAGAGTGACTCATGTTGTTTGTAGTGATGTATGAATAAAGTGAATCAATGTCTGATAATAATGGAAATATATTTAATGTGGGCTCCCTTGTTTGTCAATTATATTGGAATGAGGATAATATGTAGTTCCTTCATCAAAACAAACATCTTTGGTTACTAGTAGCTTTTAGGAGTTGGAACTATAACATTTATGGTCCCTTTTTGTAGTTTAATAGACTGAGAAGGTACATTAGTAGCTTGATAGTCAAAATTATCATATTAAGAAGGTTGAACGTGAACATAATATGAGCACCTAAAATTTTTGAGATGCATCAAATTTAGAGGTTTTCCTGTCAATAACTCAACAAAACAAGTAAACTGTAAAGTTTTGCTAGATAGTTGATCTATAAGGTAAGTGGTTGTGAGTACCTTTTTATGATCAGAATGTTTAAGGAGAATTCATTTGAAACATGAGTAATCTTTTTTTTAAGGTCTTGATTTTTTATCTCTGCTATTTCTTTTATAATGGAATTTGTAATTATTGAATAATGCCTTGCATGCTCAAGTATTGTGCCATAATATGTGACATATGTGCAATGTCATTATTAGATTGAAGAGTTTTTATTGTGGATACAAATTGGATACATAATGTGTGACATAACTAAATCACAAAAGTCTTGAGAAATTATGGCAACTTCATTTTTTTTTATTTCAGAAGATATAACCAAGTAAATCATGTATAATCATCTGTAAATATAATAAAATACTTGTATGCATCAAAGGACATTAAAATTAGATCCCATACATCAAAATATATCAAATCAATAGGTTTATCAAAATGCGAAACAAAACTGGAAAAAGATAAACATGTGGTTTATGATATATGACAATCATCATAATTGATTGAGTTATCGTTCATACAAAAAAACAATTTAGATAAGATAAATTTGAAGGATAAGCAAAATATTAATGCCATAATTTTTGTTCAAGATCTAGCTACTATTGATGTGAAGTCCTTTATAAAGACAAATGTTGTTTTGAAGATAATAAAGACCTTGAAAGAAAAATCTATCACCAATCATCTTCTTAATGGCTAGATCCTAAAATACAACATTGCAGAATTTTTTTTTACTAATAATAACTTAAAATGAAATGAAGGAATATATATAATATGGGATGTAATTGATTTAGAAAGTAATTTTACATTTCTTTGCCATAGATTGGTGTTTTGTCACCATTAACAATTAAAATTTAAGATGGCGGGGGCATTATTTTTAAGTTGAGTATGAGATCATGATCATTTGACACATAACTTTTCTTCTCCATATTAACTTATTAACCTAATAGATATAAAGATATTTTCATAGATAATGAACAATATTCTATATTAAAAAATATATTAAACTATTTTTTTATTTTTAATATCAATATATTAAAACTATTAAAAAAATCAATTTAATATTTTAAAAAATAAATATTTTGAGAAAACACATAAAAGAAAAAAAAATATTACAAACACCCCTTTAATCACACAAATTAACTTCAATAAACCAACCAATAAAACGTTTCCACCATATTTTGTTGGTGGTGTATTGGGTATCCATAAATAGGCTGGGAAATTTTTGAATAATGCATGCTTCACACGAAGGAAAACTAAGATTAAAAACTCCAGACCTAGCGAGGCAAAACTCCAGACCCACCGAGGCATGAGCAATACCTTAGTGCTATTAGAGATGTTTGAAATTATATTTTATATATAATTTTTAAATTTTTTATATTTATTTTTGTATTTTAAATTACCAAAATTTAATATTTTTAGATTATTTTATATACTTATATCAAATGATTTTTAAAAAATAAAAAAATATTGTTTCAATACCTTTCTAAATAACAAATAATTTTCAAAATCATATCAAACATAATCTTAAACATCATTTAGTGGGTGTTTGACGTCGCAGTTCAACCTGCATTTATGTTGAACCGCGGCTCCAACCACACCTGTTACCAAATGGATCCCCAGTATTTGTTTAGTTGTGTGTCCCACTGAAAAAATTAAAATCATACCTGCAAAAACAACTAAGAGTTACTCGCGCTCGCACAAAAGAAAAGAGAAAAAAATCCAGGATTGACAATCAAGAACTACAAAACCAACATATCATAAACCTCATAACACAATAATAATAATAATAATAATAATAATAATAATAATAATAATAATAATAATAATAATAATAAATAAATAAATAAATAAATAAATAAATAAAGATAAAGATTGAAAATCAAATCACTCAAAGCTTTAATCTTTTTTTCTATTCTTTTTTTTGTTTGAAGTGAAGATTAAAGTTTTGATGGAGAGAAAGCAATTTACAGAATGAGCTTAAGATTTTTTGGAGCAGAGAGGAAGTAAAAACAGGGAAGAGAAGCGAGAGAGAGAGATTGGAATAGTATGTGTGTATATATTTGTATTTTTAATTAATTTTACAAGTTAACAACAATATAAAAAATATAATAATTAAACATATAAAATTATTTTTTATTAAACTCAATTTCAACCATAATTTTAATCAAATAATTAAACTACAACTAAAACTATTTTATATAAAATTATTTTTTTCAAACTCAAAACCCGAGAGAGGTTAGGTTAAAACTTAAAAGAATGAGCACTTCGCCTATCATAACAACGACAAAAAAAAAAAAAAAAAAAGTGCCTTCCATGAAAACCAAAGAGAAGAGGTGCCACCAAGTCCTCGCAGACCAGTGGGCCCCACAAGGCATTATCCAGGTGGGGCCCTATCCATGTCGTTGCTGACATCAGCAGTTGATGGAACGATGTGCCCGCTACTTCCCTTTGGCATCAGGTTTACGTGGTTGATTGTATAGCTAGGCATGGGACCCGCGTTAGATAATTATAGAAATTGATAAAAGAAGAAAGAGAAAAGAAAAAAAAAGGCAAGCGTGAACCTCACTAATCAACCCGGCCCACCGTAGCTCTTCACCCGGCTAGTCAAGCAATCAGAGCTTCCACGTGTCAGATAATCGCCTGATCGTCGACAGGATAAAGCACACAAGCCTTGATTAATTTCGAGATTATTCAAGTAGTTAGCTGTTATACCGACTAAGCTATGTATAAGTTAAATTACAGCTGGCGATTTTCTGGTTATCTAATATTTTATTTTTCAATTTTCTTATAAAATCAATTTCCTTTGGAAGGTAGATTGTGTTTTTGGTTAAGGAGAAGCCTCCGTGCCGGCCGGGAATTATCATAATGGTCCCTTAAGATTTATTAAATTAGAGTTTGGTGTAAAAAATAAAGTCCAGCCAACATGCGTCCAAAAATGTATTTTAGAAGCTTATGATGGTTGGCAGTAGCATATGTTCCCTGATTTTGACACTCATTCCATTTCATGATGACTTTTCCATGCTAAAGTCAAGGTTGAAAAAAACAGTTCGATGTTTTATTTTTTTATTTGTAATCGTGATTATAATCGGTGATCATATTATATAAATCGAGGGAGCGATTCTCACCTTCGAAAATAATAATATTCAAAAGTATAAAACACCAAAAACAAAAATAAGACAAGTAAGATGGACATTGGGAAACAAATATATAGCATGTATTGAGAAAAATGCAATTGATTTATAGAAACCGTGCATGTAAAGATGCAATGGGGTTAAAATTGTTTTTGAAATTGTTTTTCGTTCAGAAATATATTAAAATGATATTTTTTAAAGCAGTCATTTTTTTATTAGCACATGAAAATGATCTAAAAACAAAAAAAAAATTAATTTAAAGTAAAAAATAATGATAGATTTTTTTTTTCAAAAGTACTTTTGAAACGCAGCGTCAAACACCCCCTTAATTATAAGTTTATTTCCTCCCTTAATTGTTTAGATGATGTTTAAGATACCAACTTTTTATTATTTATAAACATACTCTATTAATTTTTTTATTTTAAAAAAAATATTTTTAATATTTTTCCATCGAATTTGAAATCATGAAAAAATAATTTGAAGTAAAAAATTATCTTTTTTTAAAAAAAAAACTTTTAAAACACAATAATAAGCAAGACATAAAAAAAATATCAATTTCTAAAACTTTAAAATAAATACTTGATGTCATCAATTTAAGTTTCATGATTTTATTATGATCTGAAGTGGTTTTACCACCACCTTACATATATATTGTAAGAAAACAATTGTACTTTCAATAGAGTATTGGTTTCAGATGTATGACATGTTAGATTAATTTTTTATATATAAAATATATCAATTTACTATAATTATATTTTTTTAGTATAAAAATAGTTATGAATTCAATATATAATATAGTGTGTAATTTTTCTTTAAAAACATTTATATAATATATATTGGAGAATATATTTTCTTCAACTATTGAAATGAAAGTTATTGAATCTATTTAGGTTAATCTTACAAATTTATGACCTAGATTATGAAATTATCATAACTTTATAAAAAATAAATTATAAATGTTAATTCCTAACAAACTTGATGTTAAATAATGAATTTTAAAAATATAAAAAAATGATAAAAAAAACTACATGGGTCATTCCGAGTTAACTTGTCAAACTACAGTTTGAGTCATAAGATCATGATACCTCGTGTAAATAAGAATTATAAAACTTAGTCCTTGATTAACATGATGTTAACATATAAAAACCAAAAAAAAAAATCAAATTGTACTAATTTGTTAAACATGCGACCTAAGATCAAGAGACCAATAAAACTTCGTAAAAAACACGAAACTTTGCTTTTAACAAACCTAATGTTAACGGTTTTAATCAAGAAAAATAAGTAAATTCACGAGACCATGATATATTTACAAAATGAAAATTGAAAACAACAACATACTAAGCTTAGTTCCTAAAGAATCTAATATTTAAAGAAATAAACTAAATAAAAAAAAGAAGGTACAGTTATTTGGAGGGTGACATTAGCAAAAAACAATTCAATTAAAAAAAATCAAGTCAACTAAATTCAACTTATTAAACTTGTAACTTGATTTTGATATCGGGGCAATCTCATTAATAACAATTAAAAAAAGCCTAGTTAAAAAAATACTCAAGTTAAAAAAGAAAAAGAAATGAACAAAGTTAGTCTGAGTTAATTTGTTATACTCATGATTTAAATCATGAGATTAAAAAGATTAAGAAAAGAAAGTTAAGAAAAAATAATTTAAAATTCAGTTTTCAATGATGTTGAAAAGTGAGATTAAAAAAAATGATTAGAATAAATGACCCTAAAAAATAGATATTGGTCAACTTTGGTTAATTAGTTAATCCCGCAATATAAATTAAGAGATTGAAATAGATTCTTAATATATATATTTTTTAAATCTCACTTCTAACTATTATAATATTGAATGACAAGAAAAATAATCAAAAAATTTGGATTTTGTATTTTCGTGTCCTTCATTTCTATTTCATCCACTTTCTATACTCCAAAAAGTGTTGATAGTTAAAAGTGCACTTAACTTAAAAATAAATTATTAACTTAATAATTGTTTTTAGTATTTTATGTTTTTAATATGCATATTAAATTAAAAAAATATTTTAATATATTTTTAAATAAATGTTTTTTTCAAGAATAATATACAATATAATATCAAACACAAACGTAATTACACATTGTGTGCTGTTTGATAGAGAATGATTTTTTAATAATGTTTTTATTTTAAAATGTATTAAAATAAGTTTTATCTTTTTTATATTTGCATATTAACACTATTATAAAGAATAAGAAAACGTCAACTTAGTATTTTTTAAAATATATATATTTTAAAAAAGATCAAAATACTAAAATGCAATCCTTATTTGGTGTTGTAATACACTGTAATTTGTTTTGAAATAATTTTTATTATTCTTACAACTATCACATTAAATTAATTGTTTTTTATATATAAATAAATATGCTTTATCAAACGTGTAAATGAATATTATTTTAAAAATAAAAAGCGTATTTATTTATTCATCGCAACCGCTCGTGCCGTAACGAACCGGATGGGCGTGTATCTTTAATTTAAAATATTAATTTGAGGGCAGGGTGTCAGAAAAAGCTTTCACCTCATAAAATCAAACGTATGATCCATGGCTTCTTCTCACTCCATTCAACCAATCAAACCCTTCCATTTAATAACACCTTAGATTTCTCTTTCACGAATCCCAAGCACCACATCTCTTTCTCGATAAGCCCATTCCCCACGTCAATAGACTCTCCTGTTTCTACGCAGCGTTTTGTTTTTTGATTTCCAGTTTGGTCCCAGGACTTTGTGAATATTACCAAACTGCCTCCTCTTCCTTGCCTTTGGATTCGAGCGAGCGAGCTAGCTAGCTAGTGGTGAAGACTTGCGGTTGTTAGCAATTTGAGAGATTTGCAAGTCATAATTATTTCACTTGCTTTATCTTTTAAGCTAATCAATGACGTGTACATACTACATAGTGCCACTTGTGTTTAGTTAGGCCCAACAACAATTTAACAAATGAAAAATCAGTCTTATCAAACCTTCACGAGGATGATCATGGTGCACTGATCCATCCATCATTTGCTTAAAGATTTTATTTTGGATATTCCCTTTGACAGAAACCCGTGCTGATATGTGGTCAAAATTTTGAAATATCAATTATATTTTTTATTTTAATCATCTACAGTGATTTGTTTTTTCTGTTTAGAATTAATTGAGATGTGCGCAAACTGTCTCGGACTTTTATGTTGATAAAAAAATCATACTTTTATTTTGATGACTTTAAATCTTTAATTGTGCTCCTCTGTTTATAAATTAATAGGGGTGATTAAGAGTTCATTTTTTAAAAAAAATATTATTGTAACCAAACAAATTTCTGTAAAAAAGAATAAATCAGGGCTGTAAAAGGGTCCACGGACCCAAAAAAAAAGAGAAAAAGAAACCTCGGAAATTGCCTGGCCTGTCATCATGGTCCTAACATTGGTATAAATTTAGGGGTCCATCGGCCGAAGAGTACGAGTCTCTTTAGCTCTGCAACTCTACACCATCAAGGAGAAAATGACCCTGGATTTTACGACCATGGAACGGTCAATGCCCTATGATGGAAGGAAAACGAAAAGATCAAAGGGATTTTTTGGAACTTTTCCATGAAAACACAATCTCAAGCAGAGCACCTTCCATTTACTCGTACCGCATCATTTGTGGAATATTTTTCTCTGTCAATTAAGACAGCAACACCACGCTTTCGATAGATCTTATTTTAATGATCAACTGTTGAATCCAACCAGAATCGTTTGTCAGGCATTACATCAAGCTGCTCCCCCCTTTACCGACGTTGATTTCTAAATTCCCACTCATTATCCCAGCAAACTCTTAAACAATTAACTGTTTTTTCTCTTTTAAGAGCCAGAGTAACAAGCAATTATTCATGCACAGTTGTATAATAACTCACGGATAACTGTTTCGCGTGCAGAAACGAATCGGGGTTCTCGAGGGCTTGACATGAATGCACAGTACTTATATGCCCGGTTGACTGTTCTCACGAGAGAGTTCTTTTGCTTTCTCAACATCACAAAAGAATTGGGACAGTGGTTCATCAAGCATTTTAATAATCTCAATCACACCAGCTAAGCTCGTCCGAGTTGAGTTCTTGTCTATAACTAATTTATATATATTTTTTTTAATGATAAAGAACATGTTGGAGGAGGAAGAACATCAAGGCAGGTAATAGAATAACACAAACTGTAGGGGAAGAAGTATAATACAAGAAAAAAAGAAGGGTCCAATACAGCATCTTCGACATCTGTGAGAGCAAAAGGACAAATGTAGTGATAGAGGCACCTATTGGTGCTCCTTAAAAATTAAAAATTAAGAAAGAGAATATATATAAACAATATAGAATAGAATAAGTTGTCAAATAAATATAAAAAAGAATAGAAAAGGCGTATATGGTGGTGGATATTGCGGCAAGACCAGAACTTCCATGCTCAAGGATGAGAAAGACAGCCAGCTTGAAAGCTGTTAGAGAGAGAAAGTTGTTAGAGAGAGAAAAAAATGGTTGTGGTGTTTTTTTTAAGGAGGTTTAAGAGAGGGTTTTAGGTCTACCAACTGGTAGTTAGAGATTGAACTCCTTAACCAAACTCAGTCTCCAACAGCCAAACAAGGAACCCTCGAGGTTTTACAACAACAAGAACTAGAACTAGAACTAGAAGCAACAGCGGCCACAACAAGAACAAGTCAAGCACCAACTACTACCACTACATCTTCTCCTACAGCTGAATTATCAAGCAAATAGAGAACCCCGAAGGCCAAAGCTTTTTCCACGAAGATACAACTGTTTCAAGAAACAATAAAACGATACACACCAAGAAATCAATTCTTTTGAGAGAGATGCTCACGTGGGGTTTTAATGGAATGATGGATAGAGAGAATATATAGATGATGAGAGAAAAAAGATGAAAAAAGTGAGAAAATTCATTGCTGTTCCTGCTTTCAATTATTATCATTAGCACTTTCTTTTCCTCTTCTTTTTAGAGAAAAAGAAAGAAAGAAAAAAGTTGAAGCTTTTCTTCCCATGGCGTGTATGTGTATGTATTATGAGTACATAAATAGGTCTGGGAAATGAAAAGTGAAGGGTTGTGTTGTGTTGCTGCTGCTGCTGCTGCTGCTGTTGTTTTGTTGTATTGGGATCATCAGATTTGTGTATCAGCAGATCAAGTTGTCTTTCAGATTTTCTGTTCCCTCAAACACCCACAAGTGCTACTGATTTCCAGGTAATTTTTTATTGCTTGATCGGTTTCTTTTTTGCTCTCAATCTTTTCTTGTATTTTATTATTATTATTATTTCTCTTTCTGTGTGTCTCTGTCTGCTATCTTCTTTTTTTTTTTGCTGGAGATAGAGAAGACGATGATGATTATAATCTATGGACATTTTTTGTAAGAAAATTATGGATATCTATTTGTTTTGTTCTTCTTCCTGCCTAGGATCACGTTCTTTTTTCCCTCTTTTCTTTCGCTTGATGGGCATCAAAACTTTTGTTTTTAAATAATTCTCCTGGGTTTTAAATGGCAGTAAACTTTGAAGATTTCAGAATTTTTTCTTCTAAGGTTGTTTTTAAGGGGAATTTTCGGATTTAGGTTATGAATTTTGTTGCTACTTTATTACGTCTATACTAGATCGATTCAAAGAGTTTTTTTTTTTTTACAATAATTTCGGCACTAGAATTCACTAACTGGTAATGTTTACCCCCATTTTTTCTCTCTTTAAAACTGTCAAACCCCTTAAAAAGCTTTGTTTTTTTTTTGCAAACAAGGATCTTTTGATTTTTGATTCTTTTGTTCTTTATGTCCAAACCACCTTCGGTGTTCACTGTTGATGATCGTAGCCAAGAACTTGTAAGCTCCCCTTTTATTGGCTAATGCCCCCCCTCCTTTGAGCTTATACTTAAGTGTGGGCGTAATATTTACTCAAAAACACAAAATTGCGAATTTGGAATTCCATCTCTAATAATAAGAGTGGTTAAGCACCCTCCAGGTATTTAGTATACGTGTTACAGTTGATGGTAATGGAAGCTCGTTTTTTATGTTCGTTTCAGTTCCCTGGGCGGTATGTGATTGAACTTGCATAACCAGGCAGGAAAGTCCTCAAGGTTAAATACATATGGCTACCTATTATACTAGTTCAAATAATCAAAGAGATGGTGCTGCAATGGTATATCTCCCTGGTTCATATCCGGATGCGCCAGTTCTTCCTGGCAGTATGATGATGTACATGAATTCTGGATCATACCCGGACAATTTGGCAGGGAATTCTCACCAGCAAAACAACTGTATTGATTTTCAGGCCGTGGAGAATTCTGATTCAACCCCACAGCAACAAGAAATCCTGTCAAATCTGGGTGGATCACGAATAGGGGAGCATGATTTTGGTGCATGGAGGGATGGTAGAAATGAGATGCTAGTTGTGCATTCAGTGAATGGTGCTTCCAGCGTTCTTAACGGGGCACAGAGCTTGCAGGGCCAGGGTTTATCTCTCAGTCTTGGCACCCAAATCCAATCTGGAATTCAAATGCCCTCGATTTCCTACCGGAATACCAATTCAGGCCTTACTTCGTTCTTGAGTCCTAACTCTTCAATTACAGGTGATGGTGGTGGCAGGAATGGCTCTTCCAGGGATGACCAGTCAAGAAATATTGAATATTTGACACCTGGTTTTATTGGAGGTAATCACGATGTTAATAAAGGTGATTTATCTCCATATGGAATGAATAGCATTGCAAGAACAATTCCAAATTCCAAGTACCTGAAGGTGGCACAACAGCTACTTGATGAAGTTGTCAATGTTCGAAGAGCGCTAAATCAACCTGATAAAGAGAAAAACCAGACCACAAGTGAACATGGACTGAACAGTGCAAAGGATGGTGATAGTGAATCAAAGAATGGTGCTTCAAACCTTCAAGAATCCACCAACCCGCCAAGTGAGCTTTCACATGCCGAAAGACAAGAGTTACAGAACAAGTTGACAAAGCTTTTATCCATGCTAGACGAGGTAACGCCGAACATTGTTTTTTCCCTGACCCCCATCCTTAAGAATCATTTTCTTTCCTCTCCTTGTCCTTGACTAATCACTATATATATATATATATATATATATATATATATATATATATTTTGTTAAATGCTTGTTTTCATTTTTTTCTGATACCATCTATCTACCTCCGCCAAATTGTTGCATGCTACTGGTAGCAGAGATACAAGTCCTCTTAACAGTTTCATTTTGTTAATTCTACAAGTACCGACTTTTTTTTATTTTTCTATGTTTTGGAGGCAATGCACTGATTCAAATAAAAGAGCTTGAGGATCTTGTTTGGTTATATAACCTGTTATATGCCAATGTCTAGAAGGGATACTGCTAGTAACTGAAGCAATGATTCTGCAGTTGTCTCTGAGATTCTTAAGAATGATAGTATAGTACAGTAACACTCTGATTTGATAGTTACGAGTTTTCACACTGGGACAATCTTTGCTTTGATAATTGTGGGTTCCAGCCAGAGGTATAAATGAATGTCATTGTTCATGCTACAGTACAATCCCCAAGGTGTCCAAATGACAGTTTTAGGAAGATCATGGTGTTATAACTTTTGCTTTTTACTCGTGGTTACCCACATTAAGTAGAATTGATAGAGCTTTTATTGAGCTTCATAACAGAAGTTTTTGTAGAGCCTTGGCATTAATTCTCTTATGGTGGCGATTATTGTTTATAGTATTTGATCAGATTACAATTCAGCCTGCATTAAGGCCTTCTGTCTGACATAAGATTTTCCTCATCTTCCAAGAACATTTGGGATCGATGCATGTGTTCTAAGACTGCTATTCTTTAGTTTTTAGTTAACATTCAAAAGAACCATATTTGGTAGATCCCAACCTTCAAAGCTGCGCTTTTCTGCACTGTTTATAATCATAGTATGACCTTAAAAAAGTTGTGGAGATGTCAAGCTTAAACGTAATTTTACAAACTCCTCGCCATGTCTTTTTGTATGTCTTTTGTTGTGTGATAGAAGCAGATATATTCATGTTCATCATTTTTAGGGCCACTTCTGAGTGTATTGGTAAAAGTCTTGGATGTGCTACCATAAGGCTGCAAGTTCCAGCATTGGAATCGGTTTCACATGCATGTAAATGATTTCATTGTCAGTATCTGATTAATTGTATAAACCTTGCTTGTGATTATATTCATACAAATTCTCCAACTTCCTTTTCTATGAGGCCTGATGACGATTATTCTGTTGCACAGGTTGATAGACGATTCAAACAGTATTATCATCAGATGCAAATTGTGGTGTCCTCATTTGATGTGATATCAGGATGTGGATCAGCTAAACCATACACTGCGCTTGCTCTCCAGACTATTTCACGTCACTTTCGATGCTTGCGTGATGCAATAACTGGCCAAATTCATGCAACCCGTAAAAGCCTCGGGGAACAAGAAGCTTCAGAAAACCTTAAAGGAGTTGGAATTACACGACTCCGGTATGTGGACCAGCACCTTAGACAACAGAGGGCTCTTCATCAACTTGGTATGATGCAACAGCATGCGTGGAGGCCACAAAGGGGTCTGCCTGAAAGCTCTGTTTCAGTTCTTCGTGCTTGGCTGTTTGAGCATTTTCTCCACCCGTAAATCCTCTGACTATAGACATTTCTCTTCTTTTCATGGTTTCATACCTTTTCTGCTCATTTGAAAACATTACAGCTTCAACTATAGTTAATTGCCTTTTTATTGCTCATCAGTTATCCGAAGGATTCTGATAAGACCATGCTGGCAAGGCAGACAGGATTGACTAGAAGTCAGGTAAAAACTAACTCAAACTTGTTTTTCATCTAGAAATTACTCTTCAGTCAGACTTGAGAGTTTTTATCATAAGAGAGCTGAAAAACACAAGTCTCTAAAAAACCAAGAGGTCAAAATAGAACACATCCATTTAGCAGCGTTTTGGTCCTGCAATTTAAATGTTGCTGAAACCTAAAGGCTATGGATGTGGAAAATGGGGAGATGTTGAGAGAAAGTGGGTCCTATTAAGTATGGTGACGGTGGCGAGCTAAGTGAAAAAAACAGCATACAATCACATTTTGTTGGATTCAAAAGTAACCAGACTGTTAGCCAATGTCTCCTTCTATAGATAAGGACCAAATTTGTATATATACTGGGACTTGGAGAAATAGACTGGTGGGGAAGATGTGGGGGAACCATTCCTCTCTATACTTCTCTTTCCAATATGACCCATATCTCTAAATTAGTTGTTAATTACTGAAACTGTTATTGAGTTGTCGAATATGCTAAAACCTCAATTCAAAACCTCTTGCTTGTCAACTTACCTTCAATCAAAATGTGCCACCTGTTTATTGACAATATCATCAGAAGAAGAAGCGTATTTTGACACTTCATTTGTCTTGCTCAGGTATCAAACTGGTTCATTAATGCACGAGTGCGTCTCTGGAAGCCCATGGTTGAAGAGATGTACAAAGAAGAGCTCGGTGATGCAGACATGGACTCTAATTCTTCTTCTGAAAATGCAGCCAAAGCAACAAAAGGTGATATGGGAACCTCAGAAGACAGAGTGGAAGAATTCCAACAAAGTGCTAGTTCCACAGCCACTGAAAGATGCACTGCAGGGCAATTGATGGATCCCAAATCTGACCACGTTCCTGATATGAAAATGGCAGGATCAACTACAAGAAGTAACTTCCAAAATGGCACACGTGGTGAGGCTTTTACTGAGTATGGCTTGCTAAAGCTGGGGGAGGACCAAAGGCCTAGTATGGATGACTGTAGCCTCTTCTCTGATGCTATGGTTCACTCCGAGGGGGGTGGTGATAGGTTTATAGCAGCAGCTGCCGTGGCGTACCAAATGTCTGAGGTGGGAAGGTTTGGAAATGGAAGCGGGGTGTCTCTTACATTGGGTTTGCAGCACTGTGAGGGTGGCAACCTTCCAATGTCGGGCACAACTCATCACGGTTTTGTTTCCATGAGAGGGGATGATGATATCTACAATGCAGCATCTTCGGTGGGGGCCGGGGCCACAGATTTTGAGTGCTTAAATCCTGGGAACAGGCAGCACAGGTTTAGTTCCTCCCATGTATTTCATGATTTCGTAGCTTGAAATAGTTGGTCGAGGATCACATGGGGTGAATATATCACCTTTTAACCAGTAGCAGCCAGACTTTGTTCCAGTAGGAGCATTCATCTTACTTTCAAATGGTGAAAGGAAGGTTGTGTATAAAGCAGAGCTGTTGTAGCATATCAAAAGAATTGTTTGTCAGGTTAGCATATTGTAAAGATGCTTATTTTTTTTCCGATGTGGAAGGAAAATGTATAATCAGTGGCAAATCTGGTATTGGAAAAGAAAGTTCTGGTTTGAAATAAAGAGTTAGGAAATGTCTGGTGGCTCCGAATGTGGTAACGAGCTACAACTTTTTTAATACAATTTGTTTCCTTAGTGCTATTGCCAGGAGTGCAATATGTTCATAAAGCAACAAATTCATCACCTGGCCTTGTGAAAACCCAGAATGTTCTATATATATTTTTTCTATTCAAAATAGGTGTGCCCATAAAGGTGATATAGCAACAGCAAGAGAAAGTAACTAGCCGCGGCACAGGTTGTAGTGAGCAGAATCCTGGCTCTACCGTACTGTGTTATAGCTTCTTGGAACAAAATAAGACTGGCAAGAATCAGTCAGAAAGATAATTTCTACCTTGGACATCAAAATCCTATACTATGGAGCTCAATTACCAGTCCCGTGTCTTTCAAGGAAACTATTTTACAAAACCTGATGAAGAGAATATAAATACACTGACCTTCTGTACAAAACCTTCAAATCTTCCCTGAGCCCTGGACTCTCAAAGAACACACCGGAATACTCTTCTGCTCCACCCACTGTTTCAAGTCCTCCAATTGCTGTTGCCTACTATCAGCTTTAACAGAGTAAAAATCATACAGCGGAATATCCTCAATTTGCCATATCTGAAACTCCCTTTTCCAAGTAGACAATATTCCTTTTGGAAGCACCACTAGCAGTTTTGCATGTGGATATTTGGCTAGGAAACTTTGCATAAAACTGATTATCATAAATGTCTTACCTGATCCAGGAGCATGAGCCAAGATGCACCCCCCTGGATTATCTCCCACCAAATTACTGCGAAGAAAATTGAAACCCTCCACTTGATGAGGTTCCGTTTGCTTCATGTGCCTTGGATGAGCAGGGATGTCAGTCACCATCAAATCTTCTTCAAACAAGTCAAATCCAACCATCCCATTTGAATCTCTGTCCTTGGCATTCCGGGATTCAGGGATGTAAGTCCTTGGATTCCTTTTGACCTAAATTCAAGGAAATATATATTAATTAAATTGAAAACAATTCTATACTAGGACAATTAGCTAGAACACAAATGGCCAAAGCAGCAGAATTTGCAGTAAATAGAGTTTAGATGACGCTGTCCCATGTAACTGTTGAAATTTGATGAAAAACTGAAAATTTCGTAAAGAACAAGTATGGTTCAAATCAATACCAAAAACATTGTTCACAATCCTGAGAACAACTACTGTAGCGATCAAGAACTAGGAATGGAAAATTTTCCAGAAATGAAGAAAGTTTAAAACTCTGTAATTTGAGCAGAAAGAAACGTAAACATGAGCAGAATATTTCATTATGGTTACTGCCATCCCATTATCTTTATTTATATGAATCAAAAACATTACAACAAATAAAATTCAAATTCAATAACAATGGTAGCTTATCCACTAATTAACTATTAACTAAAACATTGACTTATTGACTAAAGGATGCTAATCATCCTGATTACATTGTGAATTTAAACAGAAAACAATAAGGCTTGTTCATAAAACTTCAATTCTTCAGCTTCTTCATCCTGTCAACTTCTGTAGGCCTGGAATCACAGTTCAGATTTCAACACTCCTCCTTGATTCCTGGACTGCGCATCCCCACTATTCTTCTTAGCTCTTTAAACCTTTCCTTTGCTAGAGGCTTTGTAAGCAAATCAGACAATTGTTCTTTGGAACAACAATCTTTCATCTCTAATTCTCCTTCTTGCTGGAATTGCCGAATTGCATGAAACTTGATTTTCATGTGCTTTGTTCTATCATGAAATACATAATTTTTGGAAATGACAATTGCAGACATGTTATCACATAATAGCTTAGTAGGTTCCACTTGATCACAGTTTAGATCCTTTAGAATTTTTCTCAACCAAACTAAATGGTTTGCAGCCACATATGCAGAAATATATCCTGCTTCAGCAGTTGAATGTGCAACTACTGATTGCTTCTTTGAATTCCAACAGAAGATGCATTCTCCTATTGAAAAACAATACCCCGAAGTGCTCATCATCTCTTCATCACTCCCATCCCAATCACTGTCACAAAAGCCTTTTAATTTCACAGTGTTATCTTGCTAAATAAATGCCAAAATCCAGTGTTCCTCTTAAGTATCTCAACACCCTTTTGGCTGCAGTGTAATGTATTTGACTAGGATTTTGCATGAATCTCGAGAGGTAATTGACAGTAAACACTATGTCAGGTCAAGTGGAAGACAAATACAACAAACTTCCAATTAAACTCTTATAAATCCTTCCATCTGCACAGTGGGCACCATCAGTTTTTGTAAACTTCATTCCCAGCACCATTGGTGTGCTGACAGGTTTGCAATTTTCCATTGCAAACTTGTTTAACATCTTTGTTATGAATTGTTTCTAACACACAAAACATCCTTCCTTTGATTGTGTTATTTACATTCCAAGAAAGTATGCTAATAATACAAGTTCATCCATCTCAAACTTGTTCTTCATGTTCTTCTTAAATTCATCAACCAATTGTTCATTATCACCCGTAATTAACAAATCATCTACATAAACTGAAATTATCAAAATGTGATCATCAACCTTCTTCACATATAGAATGACTTCATTTAAGCTTTTCTCAAATCCCAAGCTTGACAAATATTCATCCAATTTGCTATACCAAACTCTAGGGGCTTGTTTCAACCCATACAATGCTTTCTTTAGCAAATAAACTTTGTTCAAATCGGATTCAATTTCAAATCCCTCAGGTTGTTCTACATATATCTTTTCACTTAATGTTCCATTCAAAAAGACAGATTTGACATCCATTTGCCAAACTAGCCACCCCTTTTGTGCAGCCAACATGAGCAGCAACTTGATTGTATCCATTCTTGAGACAGGAGCAAAGGTATCATGGTAATCAATTTCTTGTTTTTGTGCATACCCTTTAACCACAAGTCTTGCCTTGTTTTTGTTGATAATTCATCAACATTTAGTTTTGTTTAATAAATCCATTTGACACCAATGACTTTTCTATGTCTTGGTCTATCCACTAATTGCTAAGTATCATTTTTCTCAATCATCTTTAGCTCCTCCTTCATAGCTGCCACCCATGTTTTAGATTCCATAGCTTTTCCAACATTAGTTGGTTCAGTTGCAACTAAGTTACATCTATTATAGATGTCACTTAGCAGCCTGGTTCCTCTCACAGGTATTTCCTTTTCCTTCTCTGTTGTTTCTTCTTCTCCAACAGGTATATCCTCTACATCTATTTCTGTCGAGTCTTCTATTTTGGCTGGGAATTCAATCCTTGTTTCTTCAACTTTGTCATCTTCCCAATTCCATATTTGACTCTCAGCCGCCTTTACATTCCTTGCGCTTACGGCTTGGTTTGTTTTTAAATCAAAAACCTTATAGCCATTTGACTTTTTTCGTGCTGAAATATATCAAAATAATGTTTTTTTATTTCTTAAAAATAATTTTGACATCAACATATAAATTAATTTTAATATCATCATCAAAATAATATAATAATACTAAAAAAATAAAACTAATTTAAATAATTATTTTCAAAAATTGAACTCCAAATTAAGTGATCTATACACCGTTGGAATCCTGATGACCTCCTCTATAAGATTATATGCTCAAAACTCACCCAGCCCCGCGAGCGCCCCCTCGCGGGCTTGCCCGACTGCCGATTCGGACACCTGGGGAAAGGGGCTGCCGAAATTTACATGGTCTGTCATGCCTGCCAAATCCACTGCCTCGCGGGCTGCCAAACCTTCCTGCGGCCTAAATGATTATTAGCCATATCCAAATCCTTTTTATTTGGTATTTAGACTTCAATTTTATGAGTATTTGACTTTTCTCCAAAGCATGATCCAACTTAATTTTTAGAAGGGGTGTTAGTCGTGAATTTTTTTTACAACGACTATTCCGTTGCAAATTCGTTATTTTGCAATGAAATATCCATTGCAATTTAAATTTGCAACGGTAAATCCGTTGCAAATTATTTTTTTTAATAATTTCAAATTTATTTATTCGAGCACGGAAGCTTGGATGGATAAAATAAAATAGGAAACTAGATCGCTAGTCAATGGGCGACGTTTGGTCAAGTCGTAGTCTCGACTCTCATCATCTTGGCGCTCGTCTAAAGCCGCCTTTCACACGCATGCTAGTCGTTGGCCCATCTAACAATCCAAGATTCCCTTCACGTCTCGTGTTCGATTCCTTACAATCCCCTTCTCTTCTCTCTTCCGCGATCACTTTCCAGTTTCCCCTATACTATACAGTGTTCCTTGACATTAACAATCCATCCATAAATGCTATTTAACAATAACAAAAACATATAAACTTCTATTGACCCTCTCTCTCAGTCTTTGTCTCTTCCTTCTTAAAAAACCCAACGAATGGCTTCTCTTCAACACTCACAAGCAATAAAGGTAATTAAAACTGTCTAATTCTTTCAAACCCTTCTTTTATTTTTGTTTTCCGTCAATGGGTTCTCTTTGTTTTAGAGAATCGAAGTGTAGTTTTTAAGGTTTTGTGTTTTTTTTTTTTTTTACTTTTTAGGGTGCGAAAGTGCTCATGGTTGGAGCAGGTGGGATTGGTTGTGAGTTACTTAAGACTCTTGCTCTTTCTGACTTCCAAGATATTCATATAGTGAGTGTATATTTGTTTCTTTTATTTTTTTTTTTTAATTTCGTGGGTTGTCTTAGAGACGGGATTCTGTTTTCGTTTTTTAGCTAGGTTGTATTTTTTGGGGGTTTGAATTGATTAATCATGTGCTGTTAACCTTCATTTTTGTATTCTAGGTTTATGACATGATGTTATTTTTTTTTGTTTACTGGATTTTTTTTTGGAGAGCGCAATTAGGGTTTGACACTACTTGAACTTGTATTTATTTAAAAAATCTAGTAGGGAACAACTTGTGGAATTTCTTATTGTTTCAAAACTTGTGAAAATACACAGGCATGAAATTGATTCATTATTGTTCAAGGAAGTAGTGGTTTTGATGTCATGAGTGCGAGGATGTTACTGACTGGCTTAATTATAAGGCTGCAAATGTTTTCCCAGTAATGGTTGGTTAGTAGTAACAAAATGTGGCATTTGTGATAGGAGTGAACATAGTATTGATGGGTATATATGAGGTGGTGATTCCAGTGATTGTCTGGGGCTTTGGAAGTTAAGGGTTTTGCTCAATTGAATGCAGGGTGTTTATTAAAGTGCGAGATGGCGGGGATGGTAGGGAATGTAGTTATGAGATGCTGGGGTTGTTTTTATACCTGGTTATCTTTGTTGTTTGGAGTGACATATGTTGCATGGTGGTGGCCAGGTGCTTATGATGATAGTTTGCCTAAGGAGGTGGTGATGGTATGAATCAAAGGGGGTCCCTGGAAGATATGTTGCACTTATTTGTTAGGTATGCTATGATCATCAGCAAGCTAATCTTTGTAATGGGAAACAACTGAAAAGCAAGAGGAGGGGGTTCTAATTTGGCTGAAACTTATATATTGAGTTTGCATTTGTTGTTTCACAAAAGGATAAAAAATCTTCATTGAATGAATTACTGGTGTACCAAATTAAGGATATAGTGTAGTTTGAGCAAAGGACATGGTTTTGCAAGAACTTATTTTATTGGGCATTTGCAAGGAGATTTCATGTTGTGGCCTGCATAGTATTGCAGCAATGATGCATTCATTTGACTGCAGATTGACATGGACACTATAGAAGTCAGCAACCTCAACAGGCAATTTTTGTTTCGTCAATCACATGTTGGACAGTCTAAAGCAAAGGTAAGTGTTTTTTTTAATATTTTTTCACTGTTTGATTGATCAGCAATGATCAATATCATTTCTTATCTTATTGACCAGGTTGCTCGTGATGCTGTGTTAAGATTTAGGCCGCACATAAGCATTACCCCTTACCATGCAAATGTGAAGGATTCTAACTTCAATGTTGATTTCTTCAAGCAATTTAATGTCGTTCTGAATGGACTTGATAACTTAGATGCAAGGAGACATGTGAACCGCCTTTGCTTGGCTGCTGAAGTTCCTCTGGTTGAAAGTGGAACTACTGGGTTCCTAGGACAGGTGATTTTTTGCTGTGTATAATAGCTCCTTCCAATATAAAAAAGAATAGAAAAGAATGTTTTGTCAATAGTTTGTTTTCATTCATTACCGAGTCCAATATGAATAACAACTGATGCTTAATAATTTGAATTTTCCAGCAGTTTGCCTCATTTTCCCCTCCTTTTTTTAGAATGAATGAACAGTTATTTTGGCAGCCGAAAATATTGATATACTTGTGTTGATTTATGTAATGTTTTTAAATTGCATCGTTTTTTTTTTTGCTCTCTTCATCTCCCTTCTTTCCCACTCCCGGCGAGGTGTCTATGTCTGGAAGGGTGATGTTCCTATACTGTTTGTTTAAATTTTTTTGTGAACCATGATGATCCATGTTCTTTTTTATCATTGTAATTTCTTGGTGTCAGGTCACTGTGCATGTGAAGGGAAAAACAGAGTGCTATGAGTGTCAACCTAAACCTGCCCCAAAGACATATCCTGTCTGCACAATTACTAGTACTCCATCAAAGGTAAATGATTTACTGTTTATGTTTCTTCTGGTCATTATTATTATTCTTGATTTTGCTTCTTCTTGGGGATGAGGTGCCCTTTCCTGTTTATGAAGATCAGTGTTTCTGTTAACAGATGGGATTTCTTGGTTGGCAATATGTAATTTGAATTAAAACTTTACTCTTCCATGAATTAGGTTGCTGCTTGGTAAGAAAATCATTGATAATGGTTATCATGACGACTCTTAATGTAATTAGCAAGATGGAATTTCTATGTTTTTAATTTTCAATGTAATTTCTTGCAGTTTGTTCACTGTATTGTTTGGGCGAAGGACCTGCTTTTTGCAAAATTATTTGGAGACAAGAATCAGGATAATGATTTAAATGTGCGCTCTAACGATGCTGCTAGATCATCTAAAAACGCAGATGATGTATTTGAATGGGGAGAAAATGAAGACATAGAGCAATATGGAAGAAGAATATATGATCACGTTTTTGGCTCTAACATTGAACAAGCTTTGTCTAATGAAGAGACGTGGAAAAATCGCAATAAGCCAAGGCCCATCTATTGTAGGGATGTCTTGCCTGACATAATGAGCCAACGAAATGGAAATAATGTTGATAAAACTGATGATCTTTCATCAGCTTCAGCCATGGCATCTCTGGGCCTAAAGAATCCACAGGACATATGGTGCCTAACGGAAAATACAAAAGTTTTTATTGAGGCGTTGAAGCTATTTTTTACCAACAGAAGAAAGGTTTGTTTCTCTCTTGCTTTTAAAGAAGTTACTTCTGAAATCCTTGGACTTTTGTATGATCTTCCTCTTGTTTTCTTTTCCCTGACAGGAGATTGGGAACCTGAGTTTTGACAAAGATGATCTGCTAGCAGTGGAATTTGTAACAGCTGCTGCAAATATTCGGGCTGCTTCATTTAACATTCCTTTGCACAGCCTTTTTGAAGCTAAAGGTATTGCTGGCAATATTGTGCATGCTGTTGCAACAACAAATGCTATTGTAGCTGGTTTAATTGTCATTGAAGCAATCAAGGTGTTGAAAAAGGATACTGAAAGTTACAGGTGTGGCTCAATTTTCTCTATGGTTTTTCTGGGATCTGAATGTATATCCTTAAGGCTTTGCTATTTAAAATGGTTGAAAGGCAAGTTTGAGGTTGATCCCTTGCTTGTTTCCAAATTAATAAGGTTAAAACGAGTCCTTTGACTGATCATTGTATGCTTTTTTGTCTTGAATGAATACGTTGTTTACTATAGGTTCCTTGTTATAAAAAGCAAATAAAAAAAAAGTATTACAAATAGAAATAAGGACATGATTCTGAATGTTAACTGTTAGTGTGTCGGAGCTTGTCTGTTCTAATCATATGAAACACCTTTTCAGGATGACATATTGTCTAGAACATCCATCTAAAAAGATGCTTCTTATGCCAGTGGAACCTTTTGAGCCGAACAAGTCCTGTTGTGTTTGTTCTGAGGTACATCCAATTCTCTTTTCTTGTATCATGTATTTTTTTGCATATTTTTCAAGCCAGGAAAGCAGTCTGCTCACATTTGATATGGTGAGGAACAGACACCACTGTCATTGGAGATCAATACTCATCGCTCAAAGCTGCGGGATTTTGTTGAAAAGATAGTTAAAACCAAGCTTGGTATGAACTCCCCTCTGATTATGCATGCCACTGCCCTTCTTTATGAAGTTGGCGATGATCTTGAAGAAGACGAGATAGCAAATTATACTGCAAACCTTGAAAAGGTATTTTCTTATGCTCTTTCCAGAAATGTTGACTTAAATTCAAATTAATATGGTTTTCTATATTATTTTCTTTTCCTCCCTCTTACATTAGGTACTATCTGAGCTTCCTTCTCCAGTCACTGGTGGAACAATGCTCACAGTAGAGGATCTTCAGCAGGAGTTCACATGCAATATCCATATCAAGCACAGGTTTGTCTTTGCTTTAATGATGCTGTTCTTCAAAGCTTTTTGAGTTCTGATCAGGAAGGGTTCTTTTTATTCAATGATTTTTTTTTCATCTTTTTGAAGATCAGTGTCTGTCTAGTTCAATGGTAGTAAACATAATGCTTCTTGGAATTGTTGGTCGTCAATTAGATACTTGATGGATATTTGGTTTTCCTTTTGATATAAGATGTTGTGGGTTGATGTGCTCTGATAATGGATGTGCTACTTAACATGTGTCATATACTTTGATCCCACAGAGAGGAATTTGATGAGGAGAAAGAACCTGATGGAATGGTTCTTTCAGGATGGACACAAGCTCTTCCTGAGAAGAAGGATGCTAAAACATCTAATGGAAATGGTGCAAGTACATCAAAATCATTACCAACAAAACTGGGGAACACCGAGATAGATACCAAGGTCAAAGAAATTTCAGATGGGACTGTGAGTCCCGGAACAAAGAGAAAGTTATCAGAGTTTTCTGATGGCAGCCCTGTGTATCAGTCAAGTGATGTTGATGAAAGTAGGAATAACAAGAAAATCCAAAAGCATGATGACGAAGATGAACTTGTCATGCTTGATCACTGGGATAGCGACATGAGCAAGAAGCAAAGATTGCCATAGTTTTTAGCTGCTACTTCAACTTGATTGCATAGTGCTTCTTACATCCTAATTTTGTACCGGTAAGGAGAAATGGTGATTCTTTTGGGGCGCATATTTGTTATTATTAGTTGCGATCTATTAGAGTATTTAGTATTTTGCCCGGGTAGATATATTCCTGGTTATTCTCCATTTCCCTTAGTCTGGTTTATGACTGCATTTTTCATAGCTAGATTAACAGATTGAAATGTGTAACTAGCAAGTACTAGAATTTGTTGAAAAAATGGATTCGTGAAATCTGCTAGATTTTTGTTACAGTATCTGGGGACCAACTATCAGCAATGGAAGTTTGGGACAGGTTTCTTCAAGACTCTTATTTTCTGTCTGTGCTTGTCTGGATGATTATATAGATTGTCAATGCAGATGCCTTCGCTGATTTTATAACCAGTTGAGGGGAAGGCTTCAAGCAAGATTCAAAATTGCCTGAAAATGATTACCGATGTTGTACTCTCCTTATCAATTGATCGCCTCGCATGATTCTATCGTGATGGAGGGCACTGATATGACGTCGACATTCTCAAAATCAAATCATCATAGGGTACTCATTTAGATATAATAAACCACAAAATTTGCCATCATTGGCGACTGTTTATTGAGAATTCCTCTTATGTGCACAGAGCGGCAGAACATCACAAAATAGCTTAAGGAACCCAACAGGCTTGCTCGGTTGTTTTCAGACACCAACACAGGGTGGGACACGTTGGGTCGTGCAAGAAACTCGTCGACATGGATATGGACGAACTTGCAGGTCTTTCCTATCTGAAAATTTCTTCCTTTTCTTGGGATCAGGACGTTCTGGTTTCTTTAGATCTTCAAGACATTGAACATCAGCCATGCGTGTAAATGACCTTGATTTCCCCGAGTAATACCTCGACAACCCCTTCCTGCTCAAAAACAATTCCACACTGCATGAATAACATATCAAGTTGCAAAACCAAACCAGAGAAAGATGAAACAAAAAAAAAAACCTCACTTTTGTGGAAGATTGGCTCTTAGTGCATCCATGTCGAAAGTCACTTCTTCTGCCTGGTTCTCCATTTTAAGAGAGAGAACAGAGTTCTGGCTGTGAGAAATGGTGTTCTTTACGAGTGGTTATATTGGCCTTTTATATGAGAAGCAGTTGGGAGATACAGCAGTCGGATGAATATAGTAATGGAGATAAGAGCTCACACGTCATGGATAGGATAGCAAGTCTCTACAATAACAAGATGGTTCGATATTTGTGGGTGGCCATGCAGCCTCTAAAATAGGATAACATGGAGATTTTTTTTTTCCCGAAAATATTGTCGAATCACAGACCCGCATCCTTATCTACACTTTTCTTCGATAGGGCAGACTTATGTCACTTTATAGCCCCACCTTACTTCCCCCTTAAAGATTTGCTGTCAATTCTGATCTCTCAGCGTGTTAATCACCTGGCTCGCATGGCCCAGGATGGTATATTCTATCCACCTGATTTGGTTCCTGAAACCATCAAAAGAAGAGGAGAAATATACTTCCTCCCTGTTCTTAAATTGCCATTTGCTGTGCTAGTGTTAATGTGTCCAAATCTACCACATGTACTGACATGCCCTAATATCTTCAGAAATCCCCATATTAACATGAATAATGCCCGCCTCTGTTACTTCATATGTATCATGTTTAAGTTAAATGGAGGCAGTACGAAAAACAAATCTCTTGTGAACCGGTTCGTCTAAACGTGAAAGGTGATCCAGAGATATTTTAACTGTTAAAATAAAATAAATTTGGACCTTGCTAGGTGTTTCATAAAGCTAAGGACCGAACTAGAAATTAATCCCACAATGATTGTCTTTGATCTAGACAGCCTCTTCCTTATTTATGAGTTCTGAACTGTGCTCGTGCTTGTTAAGCACACCATGCCGAGTGGTTTCTCTTCTCCAACTTTTGATATCTTTCATTTCATGTAGAGCAAGGTTTTGGATCTTTCAGGCAACCTTTTAATGACAGATAAATCAAGTTGTCTGCCATTTCAGGAATAATGGCAACACACACATATTTTGCAGTAGGATAGTTAATGGATCTGTTTAGACTATTTTTACCTATTATGGGGTTACTCGTTTTAATATGTTCCTTTCACTTAACTGGGCGATAAAGATCTGTCCAAAGCTAGTTCTTAAACAAACCATTTCAGCAACAGGTTTCTGAGCTTTGTTTTCTGCCTCAAACACCGAAGCTTGGATTCAAGGTTTAAACTGTATAGAGTTGCAATTGGACTGGATGAGCTTATTAGGAACTGTTCGGGCAACAAAAATTCAAGTAAGGATATAATTGCAGGTGGAAGCGATTCTTGAAAATCCACTTGGAGATTTTGCTGAGACAATGAGCTCAAAATTCCCATCATGTTATATATAGTAGGAGTTGATTGATAGAGGCATGGTGCTACTACTGCAGGTATACATCTATCAATACCAGTACATTAATCAGTTATTTTTCTTACAATTTGTGTATCCAAGAATCAAATACTACACACAAGAAAGAGGATGCATAGAGTGTCTAAAATAAAACCTGTAGCATACACCATGATATGCAATTTAAGATCGTCCATGAGATGCTTAAACTATTACAGATTGGAGAGCAAAGCCGCCATTCGTTAGATGCTTAAACTATTCTGTTCTTGATGACTGCACTATTAGAAAAACGAATTTATAGAATTTACCTGCCGTTGAGCCCAGAAAATTGAGAAAACATTGCAGTTCCTGAATGATCATCAATGGCCTGAACTTCAGCAGGGCTTTTGCTGTCTTCGGTAACGGAGGTGGACAAAGCATCGGGAGCAGCTACTGCAGCAGGGGAGTCGGCTAGGGCGGCTGATAACTTACTTTCATCTTCAGCTTTTCCTTTAGAGAAAGCTTCTTGGAGCTGCAAAGCATACTCCAAGTTCCACAGCACATCTCCCATAGTTGGCCTGTCAACACCATGCTCGGCCAAGCACTTCTCTGCAGCCTCAGCAAACTTCTTCAATGATTCAGGATTGATGGTATCAGCAAGACAAGGGTCGATGATCTTTTCAAGCAAACCCTTCCTCTTCCATTGCATTGCCCATTCAGCCAAATTAACTTGCTCTCTCGGAAGTTGAGGGTTAAGGGCAGGCCTCGCACACAATACCTCAAGCAGCACCACCCCAAATGAGTATACGTCAGATTTATCAGTCAGCTGCTGCCTCCTGAAGTACTCGGGATCCAAGTATCCAAAACTTCCCTTCACTGCAGTGCTGACATAGCCCTGCCCCATAGGTGCATCTTTCGACAGCCCGAAATCAGCAACCTTGGCGACAAAGGCATCGTCGAGCAAAATGTTTGTGGTCTTCACATCACGGTGAATGATACCTTGTGCAGTTCCCGTATGCAAGTAATGAAGCCCGCGAGCAGATCCAATAGAGATCTCCAGCCTTTGTTTCCATGACAGTGTGGGCAAATTCTTTCCATAGAGGTGGTCCCTAAAAGGTCCATTAGACATGTATTCATAAACCAGGATCATTTCATCGTTCTCGTCACAGTAGCCGATCAAGGACACCAGATGCCTATGCCTGAGCTTTGATAGCATCTGAATTTCTGTCTGGAACTCTGTGATTCCTTGCTCAGATTGTGGGTTACCTCTCTTGACAGCAACTTTGGTACCATCATCAATCATTCCAAGATAGACGTTGCCAAAACCACCAACACCAATTATTTCGCTTGAATCGAAGTTCTTGGTAGCCTCCTGCAACTCTGATAGAGAGAAAAACCGGCCTAGACCAAGAGCTGACGAGTAAAAGTTGGTCTTGTGAGATCCCAGCGAGGTTTTACTTGTCATGAAGCTATGGTCACCAGCATGGACAGGAAGCAACCAGGAAGAAAAGCTATCCCTCTTTTGCCAATCTTGGGGTCTCTTGTGCCACTTCAACAGCATTGCACCGAGGCCAACAAATGCACCAAACATCAACCCGAATCCTACGTAAACAACTGCCTTGTGACTCTCAAGCATCTTACCATCAACCCCAAACACTCCATCCAAACTGTTTACTCTGCTGCTCATTTTGAAGACCTCCAGGCCATTCAGAATAGCATTCCTCGTACCGGTTTCGTCACCCATAGGGCCAACCTCGACTGCGAGCCCATTGGACATCAAGGAAGCATCCACCACGATGTCTTTGAAATATGCTACTGCCAATTCGTCTTTGATGGATGACAAGTCCAGTCCAGAAATTGCCATTTTCCCATTAAGATACACATTAAAGTAGAGATCATTAAGGGATTTGCTCACAATGTCACAAAAATGCAGCCGGACCACGTAGCTGAATGTTGCATCAGCCACAAAATTCCATGTTATATTGAAATTTTGAATCCTTGTTTCTGAATCAGCCATCTGTTCAGCAGATGCATAAACCGTTGCTGGCGCAATAAGTGATGAGATTCCTGGACCATATTTGATGGAGGAAGTAGGTACAGAGGCACTTTTGGCCATGGATTCGTGCTTAAGGTATGGCTTATCAGGCACCCATCTCCTCCAAAGGGTGTCATTTTCTGAGGTGATCAAAGGTCCCCCCATGTTGAGCCTGTACACTACTTCGTACCCGAAGTTGTTCAAACCAGCAAAGCTGTTGACGGGGAAGAGGCTGGTGGCTTGATCAGATATCAAAATGTCAGGAGCTGAAACAACCTCAATGGCATTGATGAAAGCTGCAGAATTCTTCAGAGGTATAAAGTGGATGGAAAAGTTTGGGTCGGTCATGTTAATTAGATACTCCTTCAACACAGCCTGAGTGATGTTATTCATATTGAAGTTGTGAAGGAGGGCATACTTATCTGTGCTGACAGAGAATGTTGCTGTTCGCAGATCGAATTCAGTATTATTCATTGGAAAGAAATGCAGACGCACCCAATGCCACCCCGCGCTCTTCAATGTAAATGCATAAGTCGCGTCCTCTTTAAAAATCCTCGCCGACAGATACAGTGGAGACGAAACATTGGCGGACGGAATAGATACCAAGATATCTTGCTTGGTTTGTAAGTAACCCTCGGCATCCTTATCAGTCTTGAAAATTCTTCCATCAGGAACAGAATCCAGGTTCCTGGCTCCGCAGTTGACGAGAAACTCATCAGCTGGCCTGAAGGCATCGCCACCCGCGGATACAATGCCGGGGCTAGAAAGTAAGGCAGAGAGGAGAACAAGGAGGATGGCCATTGTAGGAGACAACAAGGAAGGTAAAACAAGATTGATTTTTGATGCTTTTGATTCACTTTTTTCCATCTCCATCCCTCCTGGGGGTGAGGGTGGGATGGTTAGAATTGGAAAGAAAGAAGGATCTTCAAAAGGGATGAAAATTTTCAACCCCCTATTATGGGGCTGCTTCTTTCATTTCTGATTGCAAGTGGAGGGAAAGAGATTGACAGATGAGATGAGATGGAGATTGCTCTGCCAATTCTGAGGCAATGTTAATGGAGAGTAGATTCTTGTCATGCAAATATTAGTTGTCGTTTGCCTCCTAATTTTGTAACTACCAACAGAACAATGATCATAAGTGGCCAAAGCTTATCTGAAATGGTCAAACATCATCGTTGCCTCTTTTCCTCTCTACATTTGAAACCATTGGTCTAATTGTGCTCAAGCTACTTCTCCCTGCCATTAATTTTATTTATTTATTTACTAGATTGAATACTGACCAAATTTATTTATTCAAGTCATTAACCTAATTATATCCAATAAAATTAATTATTTTAATAATTTTATTGAAATCAAAGACTATAATAGCAAAGAGACTGTAAAAAAGCATATGAAAAATAAGTTATTGACATCATACTTTTTATTTTTTATTTTTTATTGGAGACTCGACAATAGACATCGTACATAACCAAAAGAATTTGCTTATACACTTCAAGCCCCAATGCAAAAGGATGCATGATGACATCGAAAGAAGGTTGCATGAGCCGTTAGAGCAACATCCCGGAAAATCAATTCTATTCAAATCAAGAATAGATTTATTTTTTTAAAAAAATGAATTTAATAAAGAACAATAAATAAAAGGATCCAAGATAACTCAATCAAATTAAAAAATAATGGATAAAACAAAGGACATAGAAACCATATTAAAAAATAAAGGTCAATCTCCAATCAAATAAATATTGAATAAAAAAATCAAAAAAATATTAGCTTAAAAAAATGATAAAAAAAACATACGAACTTCTTAAAGGTGAGTTAATTTTTCAAACTGCAATTTATAAAACTCCAAATGCAAGTTTAACTAAAAAGTCAAATCCAAACCAATTCAATATTAAATGATGAAATCGAATAAAAATAAATATTAACCTCAAGAACTTGACAAAGTAAAAAAAAAAGAAAAGATAAAGATAAAATCTTATAGAGAAATGATTAATGGTGAAATCATACAAAATAAATTATACAAATTATCTCAAATGACATAAATAACAATAAAAAAATAAAAACAAAATTTGATGAATTAAAAAAAATAAAATAAGATTAAATAAAATTAGAATTTTAGTTTCATAAATTATTTTAAATAAAACAAATATTAACCAAAAGATCATGGACCAAAAGAATTTTACTTGTACATCTTTTAATAGAAATATAAACATACCAATTTATAAGGAAAAATATATTATTTTACTGCGTATATTTTAATAAAAAAATTCCACAAGCTGTTTTATTTTAAAATTATTGAAACTAGATAAATTAATTTTTAGAACACACCAATATTATAAATATATACTAGCAAATTGCCCGTGCGTTGCCACGGGTATTTTTTTGTATATAATTTACAATTTTGAGTTGAGTTTGTCATGTAAGCATAGATTACATCTTTTATAATATAGGTATTGCGTCATAAACGATCACAAAAGAGTGCACACTAACATTAGAAAAAAGAGCAAAATATTTGAATAAGGGAAAAAAAAACTTACTTAAATCATTATTGCGCAGATAATAAAAGTATAAAAATCAATTAATAGAAAGAGCAAAAAAAAAAGGGAAAAGGAAGCAATATTAATTTAAAATATTATAACAATAGGAACATCGGAGTCCTAACATTTAAAATTATTATTGCCGCTAGAATAAAATAAAAAATTATTAAATTATACCGAGGGAAAAAAATAAAAAGCATGAACAAAATAGCAAGCAAGAAAAATCAATTAAAAAATTATTATTATTATTATTATTATTATGAAAGAATAAATAATCACTATTATTATAATATTAATAATAATCACTATTATTATTATTATTATTATTATTATAATAATTATTATGTTAATAATGAAAGAAACAAAAATAAATGAAAGACTAAAAACATCCTATAAACTTTAACAAAAGATTTAAAAAAAAACAATTATTGTTATTACTGTAAAAAAAATATATATGAAATTATCCGGAGGGAAAAAGAACATTAAAGAAAGAGCAAGCACGCAAAATAATTTAATTATTATTATTATTATTATTATTATTATTATTATTATTATTATTATTATTATTATTATTATTATTATGTTAATAATGAAAGGAAAAAAAACAATGAAAGACTAAAAACATGCAAGAAATTTTAACAAAAGATAAAAAAAACAAAAATTATTATTATTGCTATAACCGGCAAAAAATATTATTATCAAATTACCGGGAGAAAGGAAAAAAACAGAGAAGCGTAAGAACAAAAAATAATTAAGTCATTATTATTATTATTATTATTATTATTATTATTACTATTATTATTATTACTACTATTACTACTACTACTACTATTATTATTATTATCATTATTATTATTATTATTATTGTGTTAAATACACTTTTATATATACATGGAAAAAAGTAGGGATTATTTTTGAAATATAAAAAAATAAAAGTATAAGGACTTAAATGAAAATCAAATATCAAGGGCTGAAATTAAAACATTAAAAGTCAAAGGGCTGAAATGCAAATTACATTTATTCTAAATTGAAATCAGAGGACAAAATTGCAAACATCGGAACTTTTGTACCAAATTGATTGAGTTATATACAGCCAATCCGGAAATTAAAAGTAGAAGGACCGAAGTGCAACTTTGACATTCAATAAATTGAAATCGGAGGACCCAATCGAATAAAATTAAAACTTTTATACCAGCAATTAGGACCAAAAACAAAATTCAAAGTCGAGGGACCGAAGTGCAAAGTCAAAATACATGGGGGACTCTCCTGCACATTGACGTGCAGGAGAGAGAGAAAACGTGGCCGGCGGCTTCAACCGGCCTCCGCCGCGTCCATGGACATCCGGTGGTTACACGCCCCACCGCGGGAGGAAGCCCACGCGGCGGCGCATCGTTCTGTCCGCCGGTAGACAATTTCTGGTCACCGGAGGAGCCCGCACGCGCCACCGGAACAGGGCGTGAAACGGAAAACCGTCTGGCGCGTGCGGCGCACGCCCTGACAGACGCCGATTAAATAATTCGAAAAAGAGGGTCAATTACCGTTCCACCCTTGCACCCAATTCATGGTTTTTGTCTTATTAGGGGCTAGAATCGTATTTAGCCATTTTCGAAAATAATAAAAAAAGAAAAAGTTGCGGCGGACCGGACCGGACGAAACCGGAAGCCTGTTTTTGTCTTATTACCAGGGACGAAACCGTCAATACACTGTTCACAAATGAATATTTTTTTAAAAAAATAGAAAATTCAGAGGAAAAACCGAGAATAGCCCCGTTGCCAGCCCCTCTCTCCCGCGCGCGCCAGGGCCAATTTCGCCCGTGCACTGCCACAATCCACAGTAGATTGTGAGTGCATCTACAGTACAAAACCCCACGGGGTTTATTTGTTTTGTAATTATTATAATACTCCATGCGAGATTTGATTAAAGAATCGAAGACATTGTTGGAGTCATGGACGGTCAACACCGCATCAATAATAATAGATCTCATCGCCTCATTTTGCTATTTCTGATAACTTAGGGACTTAATTGGATTATTATTAGTAATTAGAGGGGTAGACTCAACCCGTAAATAAAGAGCAGAAAACATATGAGAAATAGCTTTTCGTTTTAAAATAAATAAAATATTTATATATATTTGAAATAAATATATTAAATATATCTATATATATGTATAATTAAAAAAATAAAAATTCTCTTAATAAACTTGTAAGCTTCGTTTCTTGAGAAACAAGAGAGTTAATTTATAAACGAAGCACAAACCTCAGTCATCAATTCATTAAAAGAAAACAAAGAATGTCGAGCGAAGCAGAGGAAGCGGCACGTCGCCGTACAGCGATCGCCGAGTACCGCAAGAAGCTACTGAACCATAAGGAGCTCGAATCCCGAGTCCATACAGGTCACCGCAACAAAACCCTGATTTTAATTACAACAGAGTTAGGGATTTCTTGCTTAGTAAAAAAATAGTGTTTGTTTTGTTAATTTTTAATTATTCATTTTAAAGAAATGAAGCAGATTTGTGAACAATGTGATAGGATTTAAGTTCATAACTGTAATCTTTTTCTTGGTTTTGTGTCGCCATTACAAAGGTTAGATTTTTTTTTTTGTAGTTATAATTGATTTGATTTTAGGGGATTAAAATATATGCTTTTAGAAAAATGGGTGGAAAAGAAGAAAAGTTCAAAGCTGATGGATGTTTGATTTGATTAGTTTGGTTTAATAATGTAACTTTGGTAGATTGGATTTGGGTTTATGTTCAAATTAAACATGACTCTTTGAAATGCTGTGACGCGTTGTTTCTAATGCAAATTGTGCGAATTTTAGGTGGTTTCTGGCGGATATGATTAGATGATTTGAGCAAGTTGAATTACTAGGACAATGGAGTGCGGTTTGCTGGGGTTTGAGATGTAAATGATTAATGCTTATTAATTAAATCATATTAAAGAGGAAATACCATTGCTTAATTTTCTTTTTCTAATTCATTGTCTTCTTAATTAAGATACCATTTTGTGGATAAAACCTTAGGGAAGGAAATTAACCTTAAGGAATTCTTTTTTAGGTGGACAGTTTTCCATGTTTATATTTGCAGTAAATATTGTTTTGTCCTTAAAAGTCTCATGATTTTGCTTTTGTCTGGCTTCATTGTAACTGACATTTGCTGTAATTGGATGGATTCAGTGAGAGAGGATTTGAGGGCTGCCAAGAAGGAATTTGCCAGAACCGAAGATGATTTGAAGTCCCTTCAGAGTGTTGGACAGATCATTGGCGAAGTTCTCAGGCCTCTCGACAATGAACACTGTAATAATATCTACTTTTGCTCAAGAAAATTAATTTGGAGACTTGTATTTTCTAAATCCTACACAGAAGCTGCTCATTTCCCCCCTCCTTTCATGCACAGAGGGTAGCTTAAATACATTGATTTTTTTAGAGTTAAAAAAGTATTTTTCATATTTCAGCTCAGCATTCTGCGTTCATTAATAGCTTGCTTTTTCATGAAGTTACGTCTTATCCTATCTTTTTTCCATCATCTTGTTGCTGTCTTTTGGCTGTTAGGTATATTACAGATTGGAGAACTAATATATATTATCATACTGTTTAGTGATAGTTAAAGCAAGCAGTGGACCTAGGTATGTGGTTGGTTGTCGTAGTAAAGTAGACAAAGAAAAACTAACAGCTGGAACCCGAGTTGTTCTTGATATGACCACTCTCACAATTATGCGAGCTCTTCCTCGCGAGGTAAGTAATGATGCTGTAAACTATTGAATGTGTTTATTTGCTGGTTAAACTACTGATTGTGTTGTAATATTCTTTTACTGTGTCTGTCTCACACGCTGTTGTTAAATTTTTGTTTTATAGGTTGATCCAGTTGTATATAACATGCTTCATGAAGATCCAGGAAATGTTAGCTACTCTGCTGTGGGAGGCCTCTCAGATCAGATTCGAGACCTAAGAGAATCTATAGAACTGCCTCTCATGAATCCAGAGCTCTTCTTGAGGGTGGGAATCAAGCCTCCCAAGGTAATAATACTGTTGTATGTTGCTTCATCTGTTGGCTAGAAAATTGAAAATACTTTGGAGGCTGAATTTCAACATTTTCCAGGGTGTTCTTCTTTATGGACCTCCTGGAACAGGAAAGACATTATTAGCCAGAGCAATAGCTAGCAACATAGATGCCAACTTTTTGAAGGTTAGAAGTTGCTTTTGCAATTTGAATGTCAGCTTCAAAATTCCTTGTTTGAGTACTCATGTATTTTTGTTAACCAAAAATCAGATTTTTACTCTTTATTTAGGTTGTGTCGAGTGCCATAATTGATAAATATATAGGTGAAAGTGCTAGATTGATTAGAGAGATGTTTGGGTATGCACGGGATCATCAAGTAAGAGCTCAAATTATTACAGAATATATTTTTCCTTTAGTAAGAAATCTGCCAAGATATATCTATCGTAACTTCATAACGGGTTTCTGCTTGCCAGCCATGTATTATATTTATGGATGAGATTGATGCCATTGGTGGGCGCCGTTTCAGTGAGGGAACAAGTGCTGACCGTGAAATCCAAAGAACACTCATGGAGTTGCTTAATCAGCTTGATGGATTTGACCAGCTAGGGAAGGTGGCTTACACTTTTTTCTCTCCCGTCAACTAGCCCAATATCTCGATTTGCATATGTGCTAATTTGACATGGAGCACTTGTTTTACTAGAAATTTGTTGACCCTGGGTTGTGTTTCTAGGTCAAAATGATTATGGCAACTAACAGACCTGATGTTCTGGACCCTGCACTTCTTCGACCTGGCCGTCTAGACAGGAAGATAGAAATTCCATTGCCAAATGAGCAGTCAAGAATGGAAATCCTCAAAATCCATGCTGCTGGAATTGCCAAACATGGAGATATTGACTATGAAGCAGCTGTGAAGCTTGCTGAGGTAAGCTGGAGATGCTTCTATCTGTACAAATCATTAGCATCTTTTACGTGACTGTTAAATCAAGCACCTCTGTTGCAGGGTTTTAATGGTGCTGATCTTAGAAATGTTTGTACTGAAGCTGGGATGTTTGCAATCCGTGCAGAACGTGATTATGTCATCCATGAGGATTTCATGAAGGTAAGGTGTTCTTCCTTTCAGAAATGCATATCAAACTCGGTGTAAGAGAATTTGTTTATGCAGGGCCTGTTTGCTCATGACACTTGAGTGCTGCACTACTCAGCCAGTGTTGTTGTCTTTGAGAGAGCACCTCATTTTTCCTTTCCGATCAATTACACTCTGTTTGTCAAGAGGGATTGGAGGAAGGGTGGACAAGTGAGGAGAGATTGGGATCCATCTCTCATAACAAATATAGCCTTAGAGAATCATTTGGTAAAACAGATCAAACTTCTGCTACGCAAGAATTGAAAATTGAAAACCTTCAATTTTTAAGTCAGCTCACTGTGACAATGGGCATGCTGACAGTTCTGTTTCCTTGGACATTTCTACCCTGGTTGTGCTTGTTAGAGTGTTTGAATGGTTTGACATGTTATGGCTTTCTTCCATTTCAGGCTGTCAGGAAACTAAATGAGGCTAAGAAGCTTGAATCTAGTGCTCACTACAACGCTGACTTTGGAAAGGATTGAAACCTTGTTCACCGTGCTTGATTTTTTTGATAACCTCCCAGGCTGCCCAGAAACTGAATGAAATGGAGTTCAGATCCTGTGCGATTTATTGTTCCTTTCAGTTCAATTGCTGCAAGGATATTTCAGAAAAAAAAAAACAATTGTGCCAGCAAGGAGATATGCCATTCTATTATGGTTTCAGTCTTGGCTCTCGGCAAGAAACATTGTTCTTATGGGTTTCTACTGCCACATGACTAGTTGACTGTACTGTTGCAAGTAATCGAATTGCTGCGTCCATTTAATCAATTGCTTTCTGTATTAATTATATAGTTTTGTGTTCTTCTTACTGCTCTGCACGTTCCCTAATTCCTAAAAGACCCTAATCTTGAGGTTATTGATAAGTATTTAACTAACAAAAAAGAGCTGATGAAGTTACACAGGGTGTAAAAAAAGCAAAAAGACATTCAACATAGGGTATGGGTTACTATACTTGAAATTGCAAATTGCAATCTTACATGTAGCAGTATGTGAAAATGTGGTTCTTGGGGTCTAACAAATTATTAACTAAGTATCGTGGACCCTAACTTGTCTCGATCCATCATGGTTTTCATGTCTTACAAAAGTGATAGATAAAGAATGAAAGAGACTCTACTGACTTGTCATGCAGGATGAACTTAGGTTGCAACCACAAGTGATGCTTGAAGGATGGTGAAACGTTGCAACCATGTTTCCACTCAGATTCTTTAGTTGTGTAAAGGATTGTCACCAACATAGACAAAATGGAAGTTCTTGGAAAACTTTTCTAGAAGAGTCCCTGAGTTCTCCTCTTAAGAACAAAGAACTAGTTATGGAAGGAGAATTGTCACAAGCTATTGTAATGGGAAAGAATGAAGAAATAAAATTATATTTGAGTTGTTAAAAAAATATAAATTAGTGGCTAACAGAAGTAAATGTGTATTTGGAAATAGACAAGTAGAGTATCTGAGGCATGTCATTTCCAAATAAAGGGTGTTTACTGACCCACTAAACATAATTTTTTTTTGATGGAATGACTTTAATAAAAACTATTAGGTGGTCAAGATAGCTCTCCTTATAAAGCACTATATGGATAAGTTCCCCCTCTTCACATTCCCTAAAAAATTCTAAAGGTAAGGAAATTAATAAATATTTAGCTAACAAAAAAGAAATGATTAAGTTATTCAAGAACACACAATTTAAAGGACACAGAATGACATAATTGGCTAAATAAAAGAAAAGGCAAAAAGATATTCACATACACAGATATAATCTTTTTTGTTCTGTTAATCAAGATCTGGAGAGCTCAGCAGCAAGGAAACGCGCGCGCGCAGTGGGAATATGGTTCTTTTTCTATGACCCTCCTTTTCTTGATAATTTTTTGCATGCTAGTTAATTTCAAAATTTAATCTTTTTTTCTAGGACTATTCATGCAACTCAAAACACGATGACTTGCTTAATACACGTGCCGCCTTTGAAGATTATTACAGAACTAATAACATAGTAACAGCTAGTTCAACCAACCCTGTCCGCACGAAATCACTAAAAACATTTCAGCACTACAAAACAATGGACTCCCGTAGCAGACTTCTTTAATGATGGCCATGGTGGCCAGGCAGTTTCTCCTTGATTTTCTCCACCACACCCTTCTTCTGATGCTCCTGGTACTGTTCTCCGGCTGGACCGGCGGTACCGGTGGTTGTGGTGTCTACCTCGACGGTATGTCCATGCTCTTCCCTGTGCTTCCCACCAGTTAATTTCTCCTTGATTTTCTGCTTCAGCCCTCTTCTCCCTCCTTGCCCATCGTCATCAGGCTACAATTAAAAGAGATGATTAATGTCCAGATTTATTTGCAGAAAAGATGCCAAACAACTCCCAACTTTTAAAAGAATTTTGCGTCGCGAGTCTCATGACACGGCGCCACTGCAGGATTCTATATATGCGTCATTGTTCACTACATATATATAACCTGGAGCTTTACCTGATAAAACACAAAAAAAATCGGCAGTTCTATTCAAATCCTTAGGGCGATCTATGTGTAACCATCATTTCGTGTCTTAATTATATAGTTATTACAGTAAAAAATATGTCTAACCGAGCCAGGGATTGAAGTAGATGAAATCCCTGTCTGCTCCTCTTTCTTACGTCCACCTTGAAATCTCTGGCCTGTCTCATGAATGACAGTGCCTTTCGTTGCATCTTCACTCTTGGCAGTACTGGACCAAAGTCCAGTACCAGTTACCTGATCACTACTTCCAGTGAGAAACGACGTCGGAGGTTGTTTGGTGGTGGCTATGCCGATGATCTGAACAGAGTCACCATGTTCATCTGTTAAATGAACTGGGCTGCCATGTTCATCCGTGAGTTGAATTGGATTGCCTTGCTCATCTCTTATTGTGGAAGCCATCTTTTTTAGCCCCAAACAGTGATGGATTTCGATTTCGATTTTGATAATGAAGAGTAGAGTGAGCTTGCTAGGCTGGCCTAATAAAAGGTAAGAAAAGGGCGGTGGAGAACAGACGTGGCTAATGCATGTAACCAGGTTCCAACACCTGGTATTAGATGGTCCAAAACAACCATGCAGGGTAGTAGCCACGCTAGCCATCGCAGGATACGTGTCACTCATCTGGGCATGATAGGTTTCAGTATTAATCCCGAGCTCAAGTAACCCTAACAAGGATAATACTTCTCCAAAAAAACCTTAAAAATCATGTTTGAAAATGTGACAAAATGAAAACTTGTCACCATATAATACTATTAGAATGGACTCGAATAGGCTATAAGATCAATTATATCTTGATAAATCAGATTTGATCTTTATCCCAACAAAAAAAAAAACATGTTGCATCAGGCAAAATACAAGTTTATTTTATTAATTCATGGCTACTAGCTTTGCTGCATATAATGTTTCAAATAACTTTAATAAATCTTCGTATATGGATTGATTTGAGTCCACTTCCAAAATTAACTCAAACATGTAATAATAATGGAAAAAAGAATAGAAAGCCAAAATTAATATACTAGATATGCTAGTATCATATTTTTCATTCCTAATAAACCCAAAATAGAAAAAAAATGCATGATTTAATCTCAAAATCTTAATTAACCCAAGTCAACTTTAGACCTCATATGGCCTAAACTCATGTTCATTAAAATGAACTAAATAAGGGCTAACATACACTCCAAATAAGCTTTTGTTGCCCAAAAGAACTGAACAACAAAATTCATAGAGCTTGTTATGACCTATATTGCAAGACCTCGAATTCTAATTATGGAACACTTCTCAATAAAATTATAATTCTTTCTTTTTGTGAGAGAAAACTTTTCTCGGTTTTTTTCTTAATATTGGTAAAAAAGAAATAAAAATATTTTTTGTCAGGTTAATCGAAAGTGAAAAGACAACTGCAAACAAAAAAATAAAATAAATGTTAAAAACTAAACAGCTAATATTTTGGGCAGCTTCGAGGTAGCCCGAGCCTCCTTGGAACAAATGATTTGCTTTAAATCAATTTCTCTCTGCCTTTTTCGGACTCGTTCCCTTCCAGTCTATTTATTATTTTTCCCACTAACTCTATAGTAATTAGAGTTGTATTATAATTGCATTAATTTATTCTTTGTTAAGTCTGACTTTAACTTGCCAGCTAAGTCATATGAAACAGCGTTGTTCCACTCCTTTTTCTTACTCCTTGCCAGTTGCCGGCATCGGATGCCACTTAACCATAGTCGTCCATATAAGTGTACCTTATTGCATCTTCACCATACACACTAACTTGTTTTCTTTACCTTTGTAGGTCAACTTGTTAGAGAAACCATTCCTCATTTCTTCCTCAGTCAATTTGTTGAGAGCCATAAGAGAGTCTGGATTGTTACAACTATCCCTCCCTTTGAAAACCTTGTCCTTAAGGTTCAGATAGGTTCTTTTAACCCATTGTTCCTCTACCCACTCAGCATTATTGGCTGGTTTTCCTTTCCATTTTAGTAAAACTTCATTCTTTTTCCTTCATCGACAGATTTGTTGTCTTCTGTCCAAAATCTCTTCGGGTTCTGGTTGGGTACCTCATCGAGGCTCTAGATCTAGCAACCATGGTTCAGGTGTGGTGTTTATTTCGACCCACCTTTTTAAGAGTGAAACACAGAAGGTATTATGGATTTGGGACTCCTTGGGAAGATTAAGTTGGTAGGCCACTGTCCCCACTCTTTTCAATATTTGAAATGGTCCAAAATATTTGTATGCTAATTTCCTATTTTTGTTGCTTGACATGCTAGATTGCTTGAATGGCTAGAGCTTAAGGTAAACCCACTCTCCTTGATTAAATTCAATGTATGTCCTGCTTTTGTCTGCTTGTTTTTTCTGTTTTGCTTGAGTTAGTGTTTAATAATGTTTAATTTTTGCGATCTGCTTCATCCTTTGTAATAACTGCTTCTCGGCTGCTTGATTCTTTGCTGACCCTGGGATGTAATTTGTGATGCTAGGGGGTAGGTAGTAGTAAGTAACTTCGAATGGGGTAGTTCGAATAGATATGTGGTAGCTGGTGTTGTAGCAATATTCATCCATAGTTAACTAGTTTGACCATCCTTTCGGGTTGTCTCCCACATAACATCTCAAATACCTTCTAAGGTTTTGTTGGTTGTCTCGATCTGCCCATCTATTTGGGAGTGGTAGGTGGTGAACAGTAGGGGTTTTTTTACCCCCTGAATCTGAAATAATTCTCCCAAAAAATTGCTAGTGATCGTAGGGTCCCTATTTAAGATTGTATTCTCCGATAGTCCATGCAGTTTCATGATGTTCAGTGAAAATAAATTGGCAATCTTAGCAGCACTGTAAGGGTAGGATAATGGAACGAAAAGACAACTGAAAGCAAAAAACTAAAACAAACGCTAAAAACTAAACAACTAATATTCTGGGCAAATTCGAGGTAGCTCGGGCATCCTTAGAACAAATGATTTGCTTTACAACAATTTCTTTGTCTTTTTTGGATCTGTTCCCTTCCAATCTACTTATTATTTTTTTTTTTCTCATTGACTCTATAGTAATTAGAGTTGTGTTAGACTTGCATTAATTTATTCTTTGTTAAGTTTGACTTTGACTTGCTAGCTAAATTAGCTAAATCTTTGTTAATTTATCCTTTCTATTACTCCTTGCTAGTTGTCAACACGGAGTGCTACTTACAGCCCGTTTGGTATTGAGGTTCAGCCGGAGGTTTGTAAAAAGCAGTGGTAATGGTGTTTGGTTAAATAAAAAAACACAAGTTTTGTGGCATGGTACCCACCAAAATTTTTATCAAACCGCAGGTTTAGAGAAAGCAGAAATTTTCTGCTTTCCAAGCGGTGAGGAGAGAGAGAGCTGGTTGGGGGGCAAAAAATGCCAAGTGTGGAACTCGCTTCCATCTTTTTCTTTCCTTCTTCAACCCTGCTCACTGCCTTTATCACCACTGTGTCTTCCTTGTCGTTAATGGCCTTCATCTTGCTTGCTATGTGCATGGCGCTTGCTGGCCTTCATCTAGTGACTTTGGAAAGAATAATATACGGATGAACTTCATAAATTATTTTAAATTTGTTTTTTATTTAGAAAAATATTAAAATATTTTTTTTAAAAAATATCAAATATTTTTTTAAAAAAATATCAAATATTTTTAATTTAAAATAATATAAAAATTAATAAAAATATAAATAACTTTTACATAATATATGTTTATTAATATAAAAAATATATTTTAATTTTAAAATAATCTAAAAATTAATTAAATGTTATATAAAAATCTTGGTAACCAAACAAAAAAAAAATTCAACCTCAACCACAGTTTTAACCAAACACTTCACTGCTTATTTTAAACAACAGTAAAAGCGCTTTTTTAAAAACTGTTTTTTTTCAACCTCGACAACAAAAGCAAAAACAATACCAAATATACCCTTGAACGTAGTCATCCACGTAAGCATACATTACTACATCTCCACCATAAATGCTTACTCGTTTTCTTTACCTTTGCAGGTCAGCATGTTGGAGAAGTCATGACTCATTTTTTCCACGGTCTGTTCGTTGAGAGCCATGAAAGAGCCGAGTCTCTTACAAATTGATCTGAGATTTCACCCCCATATATAAACACAACTCTAGAATCTTTTGGCAAATTTTCATCAAAATCCAATAGTTAGATATAAAGATATACTTAATAGCTTATAACTAGATAATATAAAAACTTAATATCAAAATTCGAATTGAACATATCTAAATCCTGGACAACGTAAAGCTTCACATCAACATTCGAATTCAAATTGGCGTTTCCACCACGGGGTCGACTCAAGAGGCATTCAATGTTGAGGATACATAAGCATATTACAAAAGTCTAGACCTTCCAAAATTCACAGGTATCTCTCGGGCTGAAATAAATAATAATAATAAAAAAAAGATGGAGCAATTCCATTCTCCTCAAAAGACCCCGAATGTTTACATCCATCCATGAAGTAGTATCATTCACAAAGTATAATTTTTATTTTCTGGAAAACTAATTTAAACGGATACTTCAAAATAAATGCAGTACTCTTAAAATTAGACTTCTAGACATACTGGGCAGTCTATAACAGAAACCAAGAGACAAGAAGCATATAATTTCTTAGAGGGAGTATTGAGAAGACCACGACACAGCAACAAATCCCAAAAGAAATGATGCTGATAATTCATGTATGAAGGGTCTTATCCATATCTCATTGATTTGAATCAGTTCATGACCTGTGTCCAAGCAAGAAACAAATTAATCTGTACAAAATACCAACAGTATCACTAATCTTGTGATACATTTTCATGACCATATACGAATTCTGGAAGTCCATTTACTTCTTTGCAGTATCACTCCTGTGGGCCAGTTTGAAAATGAGTATATGTGTATGCAGATGGAGATGTAGATGTTCCAAAACGACTTCTTGGAGGAAGATGTCCCGCTGCCCCGACAATCCTTTTTGACAGCGCAGAGATGGTCAGCACTGGAATCTGCACCCATAAAAGTTGAACAGTCTTGTTGAATTCCAAGAATTTGATAAAAACACCTTTGCTTAGTTTAGAAAGTTTCCGGTCAATCAAAATCTTAACTAATACATCTGCTATACACATCATGCTATCAAGCATTAACAAGCATTAATGTTTGGAAGCCACAAGGCTCTCGCCGTGACAATTTTCATTGAAATGTTTGGACTAAAGCAGCAAATACATGAGTTGGAGACTTGAAGTACTCACCACTTCACAGCTAAGAAGAACATCAACCCCTCAGAGATCTTGTCCAGAAGAACCCTTTCTTTCTGGTGGCGTGATTCTCCATAGAGGACCTACTCACTTTGGACCCAAATGAAAAATGCCGCCTCAAGAAAGGCTTTGCCAGGGAACTTTTCATGCTGGAACTTAAGCCCATCTTTGGACCCTTTCCTTCATTGCCACCATCTTTAAAGCGATCAAACATTATCGAATCACCATCAAGATCACTACCTATCACTCGGCTCCTCAATTTCTTGTTTCTAGCCTTTAAATCCATTTCTGTTTTTAAAGCTTTTTGAGACAACTTAAAGGCCTGCTTCTCTCCCAAGGTACAAAATGGGCATGCAGGATCATACTTGTCAATTTCAGGAGTCAGAGTTTCCAAACACTCAGCATGATAAGCGTGACCACAAATCAAAACTGCGACAACAGAGAGCTCATTAGTAGCAATAAGCTTCTGGCTGCTCCACAAAGATTTTTCAGTCAATAGCTTCGAGCAGATCCCACATGTTTGAAGATCAACAGAAGTAAAAGCTGAGCTTCGACCACTGGATCTTGTCTTCTCATGATTAAACCCCAAGAACTCATTATCATAAGACCACCTTTCTCTATTAGAAGTAGCCATCAGCTCAGAAAATGCATGCATTGACCAACCATCTGAAGACGCACCATGGCATCCTTGAGTTGATTCATTGCTCCATGAAGAAACAGGAGACCTCTCTTCAGAAACTGGGATGCTCTTTGATGACCTCAATCCTGGGATTTGGGCATCAGATGCTGGCTTTGTTAGCTGATTTCTCGGAGAGTGCTGTAGCCACCTAGGTGTTATTGATCTGGCAGGGTGTAAATGACTTTGGGGGGGCAGTGGACATGTTGATAAGGATGAAGTAGAGGGCAATGACAGTGAGATTTTCTCAGGAGATGGATTCAGAACTGCCGTGGATTCTGTTGACTCCTTCACCTGCAAGACAAATAGATTCGATAATGTATGCCATTTGAAGGAGAAAGGTGAAGTCAATCATAGAACAAATATGGAAGTTCCTTCCAAAAGAAGCTCTACCTGTTCCAAACTCGTGTCCATAGAGATATTCCTTGAGAGGGATTGATCTGAAATAGAAGTGTAAATAATCACAGATGAACATGTTAGATCATGGGAGGTCAAAACCCCGCAAAATGAATAGATTTGTTACGAGTATTCTATCAAATGTTCAGTGTAATAAGAATCTTAAGAAGGGGTTGAACTGTAGCTTATGTTTCATTTTACCCCATCAATACTTGAAACTAAGAAAACTGGTTGCCAAAAGAAGAACAAGATGGGAACCATGTAGAACACAGAAGATTCTAGCTGTCCAAAGAAATGTGCAGAAATAAAAAATCAAGCTCTAGTCATGATTAGTCATTATTCTCCCATGTAAAAAGATTCTAGGCATTATTCTGGGTTACATCTTACAGAAGATAACTGAAGATGCATAAGAGGAAGAATAAATTTTCATATGGCAATGGAATAAAGGATGGGGAAAAGGAAAAAGGAAGGTCAGGATAAAAAATAGCACAGATTAGTAGTTTGAGGGATTACAAATTTGTTCTTTAAGCAGATTCTCAAGGTTGCTCCATGACAAAGTAAAATCCTGTAAATTGGTGCAATAATTGCACAAGATCTGTGTTTCTAAAATATGCATTCAACATTTCCCTTTCGAGCTATGCATCTCTCATGGTATCATGCACCTTGTATGTGATATGAGAAAAATTTAAGTGTGAGAACAAACAAGCCCAGAAAGTACACAGTCTATTTTATATACATGTTTTCTTCAATCTAATATCATAACTATACAATGAGCCTATTTTAGAGCACATGGTTAGTATCTTTGCATGCATTTTCAAAATCCTAAGCACTGCATGACTGTTTCTGCTTTAGGCATTTATAGCTCCTAGCCAACCAGTTTTCGGTTATCCTGGAGCATATTTCATCGAGTTCTGCTTCTCGCTCATCAATGATAATGAACAAGGTTCCATTGCCAAATCAAACAAGTTGTTTATCCTTACCTTCTATAACAATAAGCAACTACGATGGTTTAAGCTCTTATAGACATGCAAATGTCCAGTAAGGGTATTGCTTCTACTTTTCAAACCATGCATCTATATGCAATATAAAGCTAACTGTAACAGCATCTTAAATATAGAGGTAAATTTCAGAATGAGCTGAAAAATCATGTGAAATAGGTCATAAGATACTAGTGTGAAGAGCCAGCCACGTCCACCAGTAGTTTACCTGAAGCAGGAGTCCTCAAATGAGCTGTGGTTCCTTCAGATATTGGGGACTTCTGCCACGTATGTCTCTGAAAACTCTCCGTTGGGCTTCCATCCTCCGATGCATTGGTTGATTCATATTTAATATCTGATCCATCATTTCTGGTAATTCCATCAGAAAACCAACTTATTGATGTATCTTCCCCTGCTACTCGCCCTCGATTATCCCATCTAAAGCTCCAAGTTGGCGAATTCCGAATATTTCTATGCAAGATTTCACCACCTGGTCCACTCACGATATTTTTATCTCTCGCAGCAACACAACAAGCACTCCCCATGCTCAAACACAAAGTGCCTCCAAATTCTAACACAAACCCAAAATCTTCACTCACATGCTCTACCGCAACGCAGCTCCAGTTTCACTACCAAATGACAATTACCAGGTACAAATAAATTGCCTCCGCTGCAATTAAGAAAAAAACACCAATATTTGTCACTAATTTGATGATCTCAAGCTAACCTTAACCTCGAACTTGCTGTACCTCAAAATTGGGTTTACAACTCATTTCCACCACCAAATATGCAAAAACAGAATAACTTTCAGTGCACACAAGAGAACAATAAAACTAATCCAATAAAAAAAAGAGAATATTTAAAGTTCTCGAGACAGAAATTATGAGAGTTCCAGGTAAAGTTGATTTTTAAAAATAATAGCAGTCAATAATGAACTAATTACCAATAATTCAGTTCACACTAGCTGATTTTCTGAAAAATAAATAAATATATATATATATATATAAAAACAATCAAGGAAATTTATAGGAACACAGAAATTAAATCAGCTAACTAATTAGGAGCCTAAAGAGTCTCCACTCTAAATCCATAAGAGTTTTAAAAAAATATATCCAAAAATAGAAACAAAAAAACTAATTGCTCATGATAATTTTTCTAAAAAAGGATCCGATTTTAGGTCCTCGAAAACAGCACTAAATAGTCAAAATTGTAAGTGATGAAAAAACCGAAACCGACGTGATCGAGAGACTGCCCGCACCTTACTGAGAGCCAGGACGACAGCGCTTTTTAAGCGAGATATTGATTCCGAAAGAGCGCGCGATGAAGAATGGTTTTTAGAGAGAGAGAATGAAAGGAGACGAAGAGAGTGAGGCTGCTGGTGCTTTTAGTTACAGGGAGAGAGGGAAGGTCGTTTTTGACGGGTTTAACGTTGACGACGTTAGAATTTATTGACGGTATTCGACGGTTTATATTTTGACGGAGTTGGTAGGTGACTCGTAGGTCTTACGGACGTTATTGCCACGTAAACATTTTTTTTTTTTTGTATCCGAGTCGAAATTTTAAATTAAAATAAAAGGGTTGCAGTGCTCGAGCAAGCAAAACTCTCTATAGGATTTTATTATATAATTAATAAATGCTCACATCATGAAAGATAGCGGTGAATATCAAAGTTGTCAATACCGCTTTCATCGTCATTCTGATTTTTGATCGAACGAGAATGTTTTGGTTTGGAGTGTTCGACGTCTTGCTTTGAATCGTCATTATTCATATATAATTAATTATATATATAATTAATTTAACAAGCATAATTAAAATTTGAATTCTTTTTTATTTAAAATATTTTAGTGTTTTTAAATTATTTTAATGTATAGATGTCAAAAATAATTTTTAAAAATAAAAAAAATAGATTTTAAACCCAAAGCGAACCGAGAGCGTTCAAATTGAATTTCCGAACAGATCGTTTTGTTCCAGTTTTATAAATGGAATCTGATGTTCCGGCCGGAACGGATCTGATAATATTGGTGAATATAAAAGAAATAGATAATGATAATAATAATAATAATAATTTAAGAAGATAATATTTTTATCATTTTTTTATGACACTAGATATAATTTTGTATTTTATTCAAAAATCATAATTAAATTTCAAGATCTTTATTCGAACATCACAGTTCGGACTCGAGATTTAAAACCACAGAAAATCTTCTGAATATTTATTGTTATCCATGTAGCAAACGCCTGTAAAAGCGAGCGGACAGAGGAATAGAATCTCGAATTCGTGAAAAATGAGGGAATATTGTCGAAGAAAAAGAAGGAACAGAGTGCAGAATAATGGATAGCGAAGTAGCTAACCACCGCTTACCGGCGGCGATGCCTTCTGCAGTACGCGGAGTGAGCAATACGCATTCGATTCTTCTTCACGTCGGGGGGGAGAAAGTAGTGTAGAGGGTGGGGTTAGTTTTGAACAAAGATTCTTCGAGAAATGTCGTCATCCTATTCTACTCACAATTTTTATTTTTTCTTCTTTTTATCCTTTTTTATTCTATCGAGTTATTGATTTCTTTTCTTTCCGGGATTCTCGGTGATTATTATTTTTTATGCGTATGGCTTTAATTAAATGAATAAAATCTTAACCACTCTATATTTTTATAAATATATATAGCTTTAATTAAATGAATAAAATCTTAACCACTCTATATATATATATTTATATTGATTTGAATTCGAAATTTATTATTTTTATCTTTTGAGGGTTACAAATTAATTTGCTAGTACTAAGAAAACAGTTTTTAAAAATAAAAAACACAATATCAAATGCATATTTAGGCATTTTGTATTGGTATTGTGATTAAAAAACGATTTTAAAAAAATATATTTTTATTGTTATTTTAAATTAAAAAAATAGTGTTTTTAAATTATTTTTATGTGCAGTTGTCAAAACAATTTTAAAAAAATTAATTTTTTGATTTATTTATGAATAAAAAAAACTTTTAAAAACAAATTTAATAACATTTTCAAATAGTCACCGACTTAGGGGTGTTTGACACTTTTCATAAGTATTTTTGAAAATTTTAAAAAAACAAAATTTATTTTTTTGATATTTTTATATCAGTGATATAAAAAAAAATATCATTTTAATATATATTTTAAATAAAAAATATTTTAAAAATTAATATAAAACTAAACTCGAAACAGACACTGGATGAGGGTAAGGGTATGTGGTCGAAAAGTTTTTTTTTTTTCCCGTCAACCTGGAGTCAGCTGGTAAGAAATTTAGCGCCACGACAATGATTTTCATACGGTTGTTACACGTGGAAGGCGGCAGCAGTCGGAGCAGCGTTTCGAGTTGTGCACGTAAATGGGCCAAAAAGAGAATGGTTGATAAAAGCTGTGATTGGGCTACCAAATATATCCTCCGAATTTGTCCGCACTTGCCTAGTGAACAAGGATAAAAGTGGCATTCATCATCGAGGACTTGTAGGGTGCATGCGGAGTGGGATTCTGAGCTGGGTTCTTAAGAAAGTGGTGGCGTGTGCTGCCTAGAGACGACGAATAATCACATAATTAAATATTAAACATCCAAATCAAGGTAGATTAGGTGAGTCACCAAAGTGTTTAGGTTATAAGTCCCTTGAATTGTAAACAATAATACCAAAGCTTGTGGCATTATTCTATTTAATTTATTTTTATAATTTATAATTTATTATAACTCGACAAATTCGTGTAACTCGAGCAAGGTTTACTCACGGTGGATGCTGCAAAAAATCTAATTTAGCAAATATCTTATACACATCATCAATGAGGGATAAGTAGCATAATTTTTAAAAGATTTTTATACACCTGGAAGTGTATAGAGATGGATACAAAAATTAATATTTTATGTTGAAGGTCATGATAAAAAAAATTATTGGAGTGTGGTGGTCCAATGTGAGGTCTCAAAAAATCATTAGATCTACATTTATTTAAGCTAAAAAAAATATAATATTATGTATTTAATATGCAAATATTTTGAAAGGTTTTGTCGGCTCTAATGAAATTTTTTTAATCAAAGAATTGTGTATCCCATTCATGAAAAATATTTTACATACCTTGTTTTTTAGAATTATTGGGATTCTTTGTAGCCACGTGTCGCGTCCTTATTTGAAGGAGATATCCAAATGACCTATCTTTATTAATAGCATGTTTGCTTTTATATTTCAAAAGTTTAAAAGGAATTATTTTTTTATGTTATTTATTTACTTCTAATTAAATTCTTTTGGTTATCTCATATAGTTGGATGTACTAATATCAAAAATAAATTTTTAAAAAAAAATATTTAAATACATTTTTGACCAAAAAACACTATGAAAACACAATATCAAAAATTAAAGAAAAAAATAACAACTGGGATTTTAGTCCCGATCTGCCAGTCTTTCCATTAACAAGAGATCCAAAACAAATAAATCAACATATTCTTTTAACACCCATGACTCAGTCCTCGTATCAAATGATTTAAGCCAAATATACACTCTAAAACAACAAATGATATTAAATAATCTGAAATCAAACCAGTAGATTTAAAGTTAAGTATAAAATATCAAGATCTAACCTTAGAAGCTCTTATATACAACTTTCACTTCTTCTTTCCTTTATCTTTCTTTATCCTTCTTCACTTATTCGAGTTTTTTTTGTTTTTAATTAATAATCAGAGTTGAAACTTCCAATTAAATCAAATGAGTAACAGTAAATTCAATCATATCATAATACAACAATATATAAAATCCTGAAAATACCTCATTTACAGCATTAAAATCTATATTTAATAAATCTCTAGTTAATCCATAATTACACAACCATTCAGCATTATAATACCTTCCAATCCTAGCTAACAAACTCATTATAATTATTATCCATATCCACTTATTCGAGGTTAAAAGTGGATGATGTTGTCAACATGCTTTGTTGGGCTATTTAAGACAAAAACATTAAATTATATGAAGTGCATGTTTGAGAGTGTGATTGAGATTGTTTTTGAAAGTATTTTTCATTCGAAAATGCATTAAAATGATGTTTTTTAAATAAAAAAATAAGTTTTGACATCAGCACATTAAAATGATCCAAAAACATCAAAAAATTAATTTAAAATAAAAAAATTTAATTTTTTTTCAAAAGTGTTTTCCAAACGCACTCCCAAACATCCCCAAAGACAACATAGAGGGTACAGTTTCATTTTTATTGACCACTCCTCGAGGCCTTATTTGATAAAAAATGATTTTGAAAAAAGTTGATATTTTTGTATTTTTTTATTTTAAATTAAATTTGTCACACGTCATCGCACGGTGTCATTGGAGGGAGTTTTGTCGGGAGTTGAAGAGTCGCCACTTGGCTATTGAGGATCGCTAGGAAAACCCGATTGCACTGACAGAGATTCAAGACAGCAGACTGGTTGTGTAAAGAGAAAGTATTAGCACACCTAATACGCTTTACCTAAGGTACATTGCATTGTGTATTTTGATATGATTTTGAAAATTTCAATGGATAATATTTATTCATATGAATAAATTTAGTTTTTAAAATTTTATTATGAGCTTGTGAAACTAAATAAAATATAAGGAAAAAGATCCAGGTAGATGCCTTTAAAGGATCATCTATCCTAGAGAATGGATGAGTTTTCCGTATTTTATACGTCATAAAAATGTTCCGATTCAAAAATCGATCACTTCTCAAAATAACTCTAAGAAAATTTTAGGGTTATTTAAATATTCCTGCTTGCATGTCCAATATTTATTATTTAAATTTAACCATTAACTTTTATGAATAAAGTTCGTGATTTATTTAAATATAGGCCAAATTCTTGAGGATTTAATAAACTAGTTATTAAATCTTGAGTAATTCTTTTGAAAGCTTCGGTGGTATGTAAATAAAACACATTTTTTTATATTTTACAAAATAAAATCAATAGAACACACACATTCTTTTTATTATTTTTCATTACCTTTTATAAATTTCAAAATATTTATGAAACAACAAAAAATAAATCCACAAATTTAAATACATGAAATAATTAAAAATTACAACAATGTAAAAAAAACAACATTAAATGTGCACATGTGAATGGTGTGGGATTCATTTGAATACTGAATTATATTTCAGAGACTTATAGAAAGGGGTGGCTAGTTGGTGAAGGGATGTCGGCTGGCTAAAGAGGGAGAAAAGAGGGATGTGGCTTATAGGAAGAAGCAGAGGAAAGGGAGGAGGTGTGGTCGTAGGTGGCTGCAAGCTGCATCTGCAGAAGAAGAAAACAAAATGGGGAGGGGGGCTACGGCTGGAGGCACCTGGCTGTGGCTGGAATGGTGAAGGTGCAACGAAGAGGAGAGAAAGAGATTTAGGTTTTTTTTAGGGTTTTGGGTTTTTTTTTGTGTGTGGGGGGAGTGTGTAAATTTTTTCTATATTTTTCTTCCCCCTCTTTTTATATGCCTTGACACAGGTATATATAGCAAAAAACATGTATTTTTTTTTTATCCTTGCTTGTCTTTTTCAATTTTTGTCCTTGTCCCAGATATTTTTAGATTTTTGATTTTTTTTGTATTTTTTGATTTTTTTTGTAATAGAAAAATTAATGGATCAAAAATTTGATAGCAACAAAAATAATTAGATATTTTTAAATCATTTTCATGTTGTGATGCAAAAAATAATATTCTAAAAATAAAATAAAAATTATTTTGATTCATTTATAAATAAAAAGTAATTTAAAAAAAAATCAATCATACTCCATGTATATCATCAAAGTCAAAGTATAATGATTACATTTTGTTTTTCAACCCATTTTTCTCTTATTATCCTTTACTATTCTCAAATTTACTCAAAATAAAACATATTATTATATCGATTATTTTTACATATGAAAATTTACGCAAACACATCGGTAACATAATTTATCAGAACTATAGCAAAAGAAACAACAAACGCAGGCAGATCGAAATCCTCCCCCTCGAGTCGAGACAACAAAGACAATCTCTTATCTATCATTCTAACTAGATTACATGAATAGCATCAAAAACAAGGAAGGAAAGAAAGGAAGCTTTATTTATCTGATATACTCGATCCTTAACCCATCAACTGTCGCGTTGATGCAGCCTTTACTCCTCGGCACTAATGTCACCCATATGCTATCATCTCCATCTGCCTCCAAATCTTCTAACAGTTCCGAGATCCCCAACTTAAGATCAGTCTTCTTCCTGAGAGTTTCAAGATTGGCCTCCCTTTCTACCCTGATCACGCCTGGATCAATGTGAACAAAGGTTCCTGCAAATTCCCTGAACCTCGGATTCATAATCGTCTCATTAACTACGTTTACATAAACATCAAACTTAACGTATCTTTCCTCCGGGACATCAATCCCATGCACAACCAGGATCTCTTCCTCTTCGTCCTTCTCTTTTTTGGTTCTTCGGACTTTTGGCCTTTTGACCATTGTTCTTAAGGTAGAGTCTAGAAATCGGCCATGGGGACCGAAGTTAGAGGATAGAATGCCGTTCCTTTGCAGCTTCGCATTTTGCCTCGTCTTTAGCACGTTACGGGCGACTTCTAATGGAACAGAAGGCCTAGGACGGTTATTAAGCCATGGGAAATCGACCTTCTCATACGCATATCTCAGCCTTGTGATACTCAGCACGTCGCGAATTCTGATTTTATTGAGCTGCAGTTTCTCGTCGTAAAAGAAAAAGGAGGAGTCTAGCCAATCAGGATCGGTGATAACCTTGTTCCCATGGAGCTTCGTCCAGACTTCCCAGAGACGGTCGATATTGGCATGGTGCGGATAGAAAATAGGGTCTCTAGCAGCAGAGTAAAAGACGCCCATATCCTCCCTGCTTCCCGGATTCAAATTGCTCCCTACCCACTTATGCACGGTGTTGTGAGGGGCCAGCTCTAAGGTGCCAGGGCCATTGCAAGACCCTCCCTCCCCTGCCTTGTAAGGGCAGCCCATGAAGAGTTCCATCTTCTTTGCACCTGCTACCATTTGGTTGTACATCATCACCAAGTTGGTGTAAACTTGGTCTTCGGGTCCTAACCCACTCACGAAGAATCCGTAGTCGTCACTGCTAGGTGAAGTACAACTGTAGTCTAAATCAACCACACTTGGTGGAAAGTGAGAAATGTCACGTACTTCATGGAAAAAAGGAGCCTTCATGTACATTTCAGGAATCACCATTCCTTCAGGAATGTCCCACGGCCAGAATGGCAAAGCAAATGTGTCATCTCCTATGAGACCTCCAAGGATACGTTCGTGGAAATAGATCAACATGCGGTGCCAGGGAAAGAACAGCCATGATCTGTGGATGTTAAGTGGAGAAGTGGAGTCCTGCTGGTTATATGCTCCTGTGCAGAACAGACAGTGTAAATTGGCTTGACGAGTATAGCTCCGAGGATCAGTGTCGGGAAGAGACTTCATTATGGTTATAGCCTTCTTGTACTTGGCAATATAGTTTTCGTCGAGAAGATGGGTTGGCCGTCGTACTCGCAAAGGCAATGAGGGATCAGGAAACTGGAAATCAATAAAAGCAACATCTGATTGATTCATTGGTGGGCAGCAGTAAACAGGAAGATCAGAGCGACCCATCGATTCATGGCACGATGTTAGATTTGGCAAAAGAACTCCAGCTTTTCCCTGTTGATACTTCCCTGAAGATGAGGCTCCTTTCAGCATGGCTGGTATTATGAAATTGAATTCCCTGGAAGTATTAGCAACTTCATTATTAGAGATTTTGAATATGTAGTAGAACCAGCTAATAGAGAGAAAGTGGCTTGAGGCGTCAAGGACCATTAGAAAAAAACCCTACCCCAGAAGCGCATGCTGGACTTGTGGTGCTTTAAGGAGGTGAAGAATCATAGTAAGAGCTGCCACCATAGTGCTTATGCCGAGGACCAGGCCCAATTTCTTTGCTTCCATTCTCGGAAAATCCAACACTTCTACAAGTAATTAAGCTCTAGCCTTTCAAAAACAAATGACAATTAGGGGATATTAACTTTACCCAGACCAAGGCTCTGTAATGCTATGCATATATATGCAATCCTGCCTCGACTGAAATAGAAGTAAATAGGTCAGATACTATATAAACTCAAGAAGAAATTAAAGAACAACGAGGTTTAGCAATTCAAAAGGGAACCTTAATTTATATACGGCTTGGATGCATCCGATTTAGCACTCATTATTATAAATTCTAATTAATGACCCGCGTGTTGCATAGGGCGTTTACGGTGTCCACGTAGAGCTTCTATCCTCCACGTCTATACGTGGCAGCATGTGCTGTCTTGAGCCACTACGACCACTGCTCAATGCTGAGGAATTTACGTCCACTGCTTTTAATTTTGTAGGTACGACATCTCAAACGTTAGAGTTATCAAGCAGCCAAAGATGTCTCTAACAGGAGAGACATCTTGGTACACTACCACAAAAAAAAAAAAACAAAAGAAGAGTTTTGCAGCTTAGCATCCGTTGCAAATAAGTAATAAGTAAGGTTTTCTTTGCAAATTTGCATTTACAATGGATGAATTTCGTTGCAAAACGGCGACTATAAATGGATTTGCAACGGATATGTCGTTACAAATTTACAACGGATTATTACAAATTTGCAACGGCTAATCCGTTGCAGGATAAGTCGTTGCAACATCGCAATGAATTTGCCATCACAACGGATTAGCAGTTGCAAATTGGCAACGGCTTATCCGTTGCAAAGTGGCAATTATAAATTTTTTTTATTTAATTTTTATATTAAATTATTTATTTAATTATAGAATAATTACATTTACACACTTTGATTAATATTATTATTTTTTAGAAGCAAATAAATACATATCAAATAACATAAAAGGAAATATTATACAAATTATAAAAAGATTCAGTTACATTTACTTGTTTAAGTATATACATATTTGTACATCAACATAAAACAAAGAAATAAATAGTTCTATCACTAGCAACATGAAACAAAAAAAAAAACATAGTTAAGGTGGAAATGATTGATGATGTTGATGAGATGCTGATGGACCAGTATTTGGGGGATAGGGTCGAGGTCTATACATTGTGGAAGATGTGGGACCCATATGTACCATTGTATGTGATGGCATCGTGCCAACAGGTGTTGACATATTTTGACTCATAAATTCAGGCCTCACATTACTTCCATACTGGTTCGCAAAATAAGTTGTAATGGAGTCAATCTGACGTTGCATGTTGTTAATAACATCTTTTACTAGCAATCCGTCCTTCAACTCCTATATTACAGTGCTCGAATATGTCGAATTCATAGAGTATGAATGTTGAGATGAACTTGTACTAACCTTAGATGCTGGCATACGTGGTGCACCGTAAACTCTACCCTTGTTGAGCCCCCCAGAAGCCTGACACCAAGCTTCTCCATCAAAAGAAGGATGGACATCTCGGTTTGGTCCATACTTTGCAATCATCTCATTTCTATATTTTTCCTGCAAACAAACAAGTACATGAAGACAAAAATTTGTTAAAAAAATAAGAAATTATATATAAATAATTAATTAATAAAAAAATAATAGTACTTACCACCACTGTTTTGGACCTGTTATCCACGAATGTGCCGGTTTGATTTACATTCTGATGCAACATTGAAAATACATCATCTCATAGAAGTTCTTTTCCACCGACTTGTTGTTGCTATGAACATTTTAAAAATAATTAGCAGCATAAATATTAACCAAATACAATAACAAGTGTTTAATAATCTTAATGCTTACCATACTGGCTCGATATGATGCAAATGACACTGAGCCACCACAATGAGAACTTATTTTACCATCTGTTTGTTTCAACCGATTGCATTTTGAAGCGTCAGATCGTCTATGGAATTCTTCGGTTGACCAAACTTCAAGTATCATTTTATTCCAATCTTCCTTTTGTATCCAAATTGGACCATTGTCAATGCAGTCACTAATATTTGTGGTGTTCAGTTTAGCCAGAGCTTTAGAGCGAGCTTGGACCAATAGTTGGTTCAAAGAGATTTGAGCTTTAAATTCCCAGATATTCCGAACAATATCTTCATCTTCCTCGGGGAAGTCATATTTTTTCTATGACATACATATGAAAAGTATAATCATAAAAAATGCACGATCAAAATTATGGAAATAGTTGCGTGAATTAAAATTAAACAAGGCAATAAAGTCAGCAATCTTTTTTTTGTCATACCTTGAACTCTTTGAACAATTCATCCTTATAGAACAAATCTACTTTGTCCCAACTGTGCCATGACCCCTTGAAATTACAACGCAAAATGTTTCTGATTTCACGCCCACATGATGCGTTATTAAACCTGAAATATTATAATAACAATTTTTTTAAGGAAACAAATACAGACATAAATAATGAATGTGTTAAAAAACTATAAAACTTACTTTGTTCTTCCATACAAACTCAGTTGTCGTTTTTTTTTGTTACTGGATTGATTTCGGTGTCAAAACATGTTCGTTTAATGCAAACATTGTTCCCTGCTGAGTTTTGACCACTGCCTGATTGGTGATAATCTTCATTTTGATCATTATTATCCTCTTTGTTTATTGTTTCATCAGTTTCGGTCTCCTCATCATCCACAGGATCACCATCCACTCCCGGATAATTATCACTTACCAGCAAATGTTGATACCCGGACATGTAATTATCTTCTATATTTGGAAATGAGCTTGGGACTTCGGTCATGTTATTATCATCTACGTCTATACTGTCAATGGGGCGAGAAGTTGTTGCAGGCCTACTCTTCTTGTATGAATTTTTTTTTTATCTGGATGAAAACTTACCAGTTTTCGAATCTAATATAGATCCACGTCGTAACATTCTAAAACAAATGTGTTCTTATCAATAATTGTTTGCAATAACTAATAATCATGACAATTAAGCAATTTAAGCATAACGCTAATAATCATAACATTCTAAAACATCAATATTAAAATAAAATGAACAAATCCTGATAAATGTCTGAAGTCCCAAGCTCATGAACAAACATCATAATACTAATCATCATTATCATCAACATCAATATTTCAATCAAAATAACAAATCATAGCATAACGACAATCATCATTACCATCAACATGAATATTTCAATCGAAGTAACATATCCAAGCATAATACTCATCATCATTACCATCAACGTCAAATATTTCAATCAAAATAACAAATCCAAGTATAACGGCAATCATCATTTCCATCAACATCAATATTTCAATCAAAGTAACATATCCATGCATAATACTCATCATCATTACCATCAACGTCAAATATTTCATTCAAAATAACAAATCCAAGCATAATACTATTCATCATTACCATCAACATTATACATATTATGAATCCAAATTAAAAATACAAGCATAATGCTAATAATCATTACCATCAACATCAATACTTTAGTAGGGAATAACAAAAATACATGCATAATGTTAATCATCATTATCATCACACCTAATTACATCATCATCATCATCTACACCATCACCAATGACATCATTGTCAGACACAATTAATACTCTAAAACAACAAATGATATTAAATAATCTAAAATCAAACCAGTAGATTTCAAGTTAAGTATAAAATATCAATATCTAACCTTAGAAGCTCTTATATACAACTTTCACTTCTTCTTTCCTTTATCTTTCTTTATCCTTCTTCACTTATTCGAGTTTTTTTGTTTTTAATTAATAATCAGAGTTGAAACTTCCAATTAAATCAAATGAGTAATAGTAAATTCAATCATATCATAATACAACAATGTATAAAATCCTGAAAATACCTCATTTAGAGCATTAAAATCTATATTTAATAAATCTCTAGTAAATCCATAATTACCTAACCATTCAGCCTTATAATACCTTCTAAGCGTAGCTAACAAACTCATTATAATTATTATCCATATCCACTTATTCGAGGTTAAAAGTGGATGATGTTGTCAACGTGCTTCATTGGGCTATTTAAGACAAAAACATTAAATTATATGAAGCGCATGTTTGGGAGTGTGGTTGATATTGCTTTTGAAAGTATTTTTCATTCAAAAATGCATTAAAATGATGTTTTTTTAAATAAAAAAATAAGTTTTGACATCATCACATCAAAATGATCCAAAAATTAATTTAAAATAAAAAATTTAAAATTTTTTCAAAAATGTTTTCCAAACGCACTCCCAAACATCCCCAAAGACAACATAGAGGGTACAGTTTCATTTTTATTGGCCACTCCCCGAGGCCTTATTTGATATTGTATTTTAAAAATGATTTTGAAAAAAGTTGATATTTTTGTATTTTTTATTTTAAATTAAATTTGTCGCACGTCATCGCACGGTGTCACTGGAGGGAGTTTTGTCGGGAGTTGAAGAGTCGCTAGGAAAACCCGATTGCACTGACAGAGATTCAAGACAGCAGACTGGTTGTGTAAAGGGAAAGTATTAGCACACCTAATACGTCTTACCTAAGGTAAGTTGCATTGTGTATTTTGATATGATTTTGAAAATTTCAATGGATAGTATTTATTCATATGAATAAATTTAGTTTTTAAAATTTTATTATGAGCTTGTGAAACTAAATAAAATATAAGGAAAAAGATCCAGGTAGATGCCTTTAAAGGATCATCTATCCTGGATTGTGGATGAGTTTTCCATATTTTATGCGTCATAAAAATGTTCCGATTCAAAAATCGATCACTTCTCAAAATAACTCTAAGAAAATTTTAGAGTTATTTAAATATTAACCCGCTAGCAGGTCCAATATTTATTATTTAACCATTAACTTTTTATGAATTGAGTTCGTGATTTATTAAAATATAGGCCAAATTCTTGAGGATTTAATAAACTAGTTATTAAATCTTGAGTAATTCTTTTGAAAGCTTCGATTATATGTAAATAAAACACATTTTTATATTTTACAAAATAAAAATCAATAGAACACACACATTCTTTTATTATTTTTCATTACCTTTTATAAATTTCACAATATTTATGAAACAACAAAAATAAATCGACAAATTTAAATACATGAAATAATTAAAAATTACAACAATGTAAAAAACAAAAAGATCATTCAAAACTAACAAAATGGTCAGAAACAGTCTGGAACAATAGCAATGGTGACAGGAACAATGTGGCAATGCAGATTCGAGGACACAATGGAACAAGGGGCCAACAGATTTGCCCCTTCTCTTTCTTCTATTGTTTGCAGTGACCTTCACAATGACTCGGAAATAACAAAACAAACAAAGAACAAACACAAGAATCAATTTCATTTTTTTCTCCGGATCTCATATGTGTTCTTCTTCTTCTTATTCTTCTTCTTATTCTTCTTCTTCTTCTTCAAAGGGCGGCTAGAATGCCCACGGTAAGGGTTGTTATTGATGGTCAGCGATTGTTGGCTCTCCTTTATTGCCATAATGGGAGGAATTACCGATGGTTGGTGAATGGTCTAGATCACAAAGGGTGTGACGGGTTGGTTGGATTTGTTAAGGTTAAGATAAAAATGTTGAGTTTGTTAGTTATGTTTTGATTCGATTAGCATTTGGTTAGCATTCGGTTAGGATGCGATTAGTTAGTATACAAAGTTAGTATACTAAATTGTAAGTATAAAAGGACTAAATGTGCAATGTGAACGGTGTGGGATTCATTTGAATATTGAATAATACTTGAGGGACTTACATGTGGCATTAGATCCTTTTTCTCTTGAAAGGAATTGATTTAGAGAGTGAGCTGCCACATTGGGGAGTGAGAGAAGTAGAGAGAGAGAAAGACAGAGAGATCAGTAATTCAAAGAAGAAATCACATGTTCCTGAGTGATCCCGAGGTTGAAGAAGAGATCGATCAAAGATTTCTTTATGAAGAAATCATTGAAATTGAAGAAGAATGCACAAATATAATCAATTTGTGATCTTATCGAAGAAGAATGCACGAATTGAATCAATTTGTGATCTCGCTAAAGAAGAAATCAATCAATGATTTGCTCCCACCACAGATCGTCGAGTTGAAGAGAGAAGGAAGAGAGTAGAGAGGAAACACACACATACAGAGTGAACAGTAGAGTGAACAAGTGAAATGAATAGTAAGATTAGAGAGAAACACGAAGAAAAACATAGAAATTAAGATGACAACCTTAGAACAGTTCGTCTAAGCTGGAATTCCAAGATTTGATGGGTATTACGACCATTGGTCCATGATTATGGAAAACTTCCTCCAGAGCAAAGAAATGTGGGCTCTAGTGGAAGAAGGGGTTCCTACAATAGTTAGGACACTCGTAATAGCTAATGAAGCATAATAGGAGGTTATAGAAGAAACTAGAATGAAGGATTTAAAAATCAAAAACTTCTTGTTCCAAGCCATTGACCAAGAAATCATGGAGACTATCTTGGATAAAGGAACAATGAAGGCAATTTTGGACACTATGAGGCGGAAATATCAAGGATCAACCAAAGTCAGACGAGCTCAATTACAGGCCTTGAGAAGGGAGTTAGAGCTTCGAGTATAAAATGAGAGAAGGTAGACATATATCTATTTCAAACACTCATAGTAGTAAACAAAATGAAGGTGCATGGGAAAAAGTGGAGTAGAACATGGTGGTTGGTAAGATTCTGAGATCATTAACCTCAAAATTCAGTTATGTAGTCTACTCCATAGAGGAATCAAATGACTTGGACACCATGAGTACTTGATGAATCTGCGCGGTAGTCTCTTAGTCCATGAGAAAAGAATGCAAGAGTATAAGGAAGAAGACCAAGTCCTCAAGGTTGGCTATGAGGAAAGGGCAACAAGAGGGAGGGGCAAAGGTGCATTCGGTGCATTCGGAGGGGCTAGAGGTATAGGAAGAGGAAGGAACAAGTTTAATAAGGAACTGGTTGAGTGCTATAAATGCCATAAGTTGGACAACTTTCAGATCTGAATACCCAAAATAAGAGAGATGTGCTCACTATACAGACATTGGAGGATGAGGAAAAATTGCTACTCATGGCTCATATGTAACAGACATGATGCAAGGAGGGATGAGATATGGTTCCTAGATTCTTGTTGTAGCAATCATATGACAAGTAGTAAATTGCGGTTTATTAGCCTTGATACTGAATTTAGACAATCATCAAATTGGGAAATAATACTAGGATGGTAGTGATGGGCAAGGAAAGTGTTAGGATGAAAGTAGAAGGTGTAACACAAGTCATTACCCAAGTGTATTACATTCCGAATTGAAAATCAATTTGTTAAGTTTAGGTCAACTACAAGAGAAGGGGTTGACTATACTTAATAAGAATGGCATGTGTAAAATGTTTCATCCTTCTAGGGATTGATCATGAAGAGTATAATGTTTGCGAATAGAATGTTTGTGATATTAGCTATTGTAACATCTAAGGAACAATCTTGTTTTAAAACCGCTATTGAGGAAAAACTCAATTGTGGCATTGTCGGTATGGTCATCTAAGTTATAAGGGTTGAAAACCCTTTATGACAAGAAAATGGTGATGGGATTACCTCCTCTGAAGATACCAACAACAATCGTGAAGGGTGCATAATGGGAAAACAACATAGGAGTCATTTCCCAAGCAAAGCCAGTGGAGGGCTACCGACAAGTTACAGCTTGATCCATGTTGATATATGTGGGCTAGTGACCCTAGTTTCCCACAGTAGAAAGAGATATTTGATCACTTTCATAGATGACAACTCAAAAAAATATGGGTGTATTTCCTTTATGAGAAATCAGAGGCATCAAGAGTGACCAACAAGTTACAGTTGATCCATGTTGATATCTGTAGGTTAATGACCCTAGTTTCCCACATCAGAAAGAGATATTTGATCACTTTTATAGATGACCACTCAAGGGAAAATATAGGTGCATTTCCTTTATTATTTTTCCTATGAAAATTTACGCAAACACATCGGTAACATAATTTATCAGAACTATAGCAAAAGAAACAACAAACGCAGGCAGATCGAAATCCTCCCCCTCGAGACAACAAAGACAATCTCTTATCTATCATTCTAACTAGATTACATGAATAGCATCAAAAACAAGGAAGGAAAGAAAGGAAGCTTTATTTATCTGATATACTCGATCCTTAACCCATCAACTGTCGCGTTGATGCAGCCTTTACTCCTCGGCACTAATGTCACCCATATGCTATCATCTCCATCTGCCTCCAAATCTTCTAACAGTTCCGAGATCCCCAACTTAAGATCAGTCTTCTTCCTGAGAGTTTCAAGATTGGCCTCCCTTTCTACCCTGATCACGCCTGGATCAATGTGAACAAAGGTTCCTGCAAATTCCCTGAACCTCGGATTCATAATCGTCTCATTAACTACGTTTACATAAACATCAAACTTAACGTATCTTTCCTCCGGGACATCAATCCCATGCACAACCAGGATCTCTTCCTCTTCGTCCTTCTCTTTTTTGGTTCTTCGGACTTTTGGCCTTTTGACCATTGTTCTTAAGGTAGAGTCTAGAAATCGGCCATGGGGACCGAAGTTAGAGGATAGAATGCCGTTCCTTTGCAGCTTCGCATTTTGCCTCGTCTTTAGCACGTTACGGGCGACTTCTAATGGAACAGAAGGCCTAGGACGGTTATTAAGCCATGGGAAATCGACCTTCTCATACGCATATCTCAGCCTTGTGATACTCAGCACGTCGCGAATTCTGATTTTATTGAGCTGCAGTTTCTCGTCGTAAAAGAAAAGGAGGAGTCTAGCCAATCAGGATCGGTGATAACCTTGTTCCCATGGAGCTTCGTCCAGACTTCCCAGAGACGGTCGATATTGGCATGGTGCGGATAGAAAATAGGGTCTCTAGCAGCAGAGTAAAAGACGCCCATATCCTCCCTGCTTCCCGGATTCAAATTGCTCCCTACCCACTTATGCACGGTGTTGTGAGGGGCCAGCTCTAAGGTGCCAGGGCCATTGCAAGACCCTCCCTCCCCTGCCTTGTAAGGGCAGCCCATGAAGAGTTCCATCTTCTTTGCACCTGCTACCATTTGGTTGTACATCATCACCAAGTTGGTGTAAACTTGGTCTTCGGGTCCTAACCCACTCTCGAAGCATCCGTAGTCGTCACTGCTAGGTGAAGTACAACTGTAGTCTAAATCAACCACACTTGGTGGAAAGTGAGAAATGTCACGTACTTCATGGAAAAAAGGAGCCTTCATGTACATTTCAGGAATCACCATTCCTTCAGGAATGTCCCACGGCCAGAATGGCAAAGCAAATGTATCATCTCCTATGAGACCTCCAAGGATACGTTCGTGGAAATAGATCAACATGCGGTGCCAGGGAAAGAACAGCCATGATCTGTGGATGTTAAGTGGAGAAGTGGAGTCCTGCTGGTTATATGCTCCTGTGCAGAACAGACAGTGTAAATTGGCTTGACGAGTATAGCTCCGAGGATCAGTGTCGGGAAGAGACTTCATTATGGTTATAGCCTTCTTGTACTTGGCAATATAGTTTTCGTCGAGAAGATGGGTTGGCCGTCGTACTCGCAAAGGCAATGAGGGATCAGGAAACTGGAAATCAATAAAAGCAACATCTGATTGATTCATTGGTGGGCAGCAGTAAACAGGAAGATCAGAGCGACCCATCGATTCATGGCACGATGTTAGATTTGGCAAAAGAACTCCAGCTTTTCCCTGTTGATACTTCCCTGAAGATGAGGCTCCTTTCAGCATGGCTGGTATTATGAAATTGAATTCCCTGGAAGTATTAGCAACTTCATTATTAGAGATTTTGAATATGTAGTAGAACCAGCTAATAGAGAGAAAGTGGCTTGAGGCGTCAAGGACCATTAGAAAAAAACCCTACCCCAGAAGCGCATGCTGGACTTGTGGTGCTTTAAGGAGGTGAAGAATCATAGTAAAAGCTGCCACCATAGTGCTTATGCCGAGAACCAGGCCCAATTTCTTTGCTTCCATTCTCGGAAAATCCAACACTTCTACAAGTAATTAAGCTCTAGCCTTTCAAAAAGAAATAACAATTAGGGGATATTAACTTTACCCAGACCAAGGCTCTGTAATGCTCTATGCATATGCAATCCTGCCTCGACTGAAATAGAAGTAAATAGGTCAGATGATACTAAATTCAAAAGGGAACCTTAATTTATATACGGCTTGGATGCATCCGATTTAGCACTCATTATAAATTCTAATTAATGACCTGCATGTTGCATGTGCGCGTTTATGGTGTCCACGTAGAGCTTCTTTCCTCCACAGCTATACGTGACAGCTTTCTGTGGCAGCATGTGCTGTCTTAACTCTTAACTCCTGCGGAGCCACGTTATAAACGACCACTGCTCAATGCTGAGGACGTTACGTCCACTGCTTTTAATTTTGTAGGTACAACGAATTTTGTAGGTACAACGATAAGGACATCTCTAACGGGAGAGTTATCCAGCAGCCAAAGCTAAAATTTTTAGTTTTTGGTTATTTTCGTTCTTATTGATGTCTCTAACAGGAAAGACATCTGGGTACAGATTGTACATGAAAATTGTAATAATTAGTTGCTATGAATCTGCTTCCCCGATCTGGACGTGTGAGCACGACACTTTTCCATCTATGGTTAAGGGATTGAGCTCTCGTACTTGCTGTAAATCTTGAACCATCAGCAGCAATGATGCCGAAAACTGATGTTCATGAGGATAGCAGAAGAAAATCCATCAAACCACATGAGTGCATGCCAGTACTGGTCTCCACTTGCTCGCCCAGTTTGTTCACAGACTTGACAGTCCACCTGCAATACTTTGAAGGTGTGTTAATGGTGAGCTTTTCCTGTTTCGTGTTACAAATTTCGAACTTGGGAGGAAGTTACCAGATTTGGCCAATGGATAGCGTCATATGCGTCCCTTAAATGATGTGATGTGGATGTCACCTAATCATTGACACATTTAGAACACGCACTAATGGTTTGTTGAATAAAAAACTATTAAAATATAAAAATATCAAAACAACCCCACGCCCCCTCTTAATTACATAACATCATAATATTAGTAATTATTAGTAAAAGAGCTAAAAGGGATCGGCCAGCCACTGTGCACCCACACTCAGTACATTGTGGACTGACCATTTTCCACATTTACTTCGCGCGTGTATGTGCATTTGTCTTCGTTTTTTTTTTCGTAGAGATGTTTTATATAAATTTTATGGTGAAAATGATAAAGAAAAGCATATGGCCGAGCGGCCCCTGCTCGTTGGGGTTTGAACCCCTCAGGCCTCAGCCTACGCGTTTTCTATTATTTGCTTTTTCTTTATTTTTTTTATTATTCTTTTGAAAAGCAATTGGTCCTTTGCTTTTCGTTTTTATTATTATTGTTTTTCTTTTGAAAGCGGCAGAAATTAGTAAAATAGTAAAAAAAAATGAAGCCAAATCTAAGACCATGCAAATAAAAAAAAATTCAAAATAGAAATTATTAGGAAAAACATAGTAATTATTTGATAAATATTAAAATATATTTTCGTTTATTTTTCACATATTTAAAGAACAAAAACAAATAAAAATTCTGGTTAAAATAAAAAAACATAAAACACATTTTCAAACAATATTGAATAATGAAAATTATTTTTTATTCAGCCCGCAACATAGAACATATATTTTTTAAAAAAAATTAAATTAAATGATTTTTTCAGCTAATAATTTTTTTTGTTTTATCTGTTGACATATAATGTCACACTTATATGTTTTATATATTTTGATGATAACAATAAAAAGAAAATGGACTAATAATATGCTTGGATGAGATTAAACTATAAACAGGTATTATACAAAGAATACATCAACAAGCATAATGGAGTACACGAAGAAGTCACTCCAAGAAGTTCAAGATGCAAGCAAGTGAAGACTTAGAATAAGTGTTCATTTTAGTGCATTGTGTAAATCTCAATTTCTATCTTGATAGCACAAATTAAAATGAACTCACACACTTCACATTGCATGCATTAAAAGGATTTGATGATTAAAAGGTTTAAGTCATAATCAATCGGTTCAAGAAATTCAGAAAAGATAATTTGTCAAAATAGATTTCTGCATGAACCGGTCGACCGCTTGAGGTATCCGTTGTGAACCGGTCGACCGCTTGGAAGACAAATTGTTTTATCCGTTGTGAACCTGGCCGACCGCTTGGTTTTGTCCGTTGTGAACCTGGTCGACCGCTTGATATGGAAGTTGCACTAAAGCGGCTAGAAGCGGCTAGTTTCTTTTAGAAACTTATAAATAGGCCTCTTAATTGCAAAACTAATAACACCTAACTTTCATATCTTATAGAGATGCAATTAGAAGTGCATAAACACCTTAATATCATCACTCCTCATTAATACTAATATTTGTGTTTAAATCTTCATATCTTAACACAAAGAGTATTTCTCATTCTCACTACACTTAAACACCTTCAAATATCCTAAGTGCTATTAAGTGAGAGAAAGAGATCATAGATCTTCATTTGTAATATCCACACTATTAAGAGTGTATTGTTGTTTTACAAAAACAACCATTGTGAAACTCTTGAGAGTTGAGTATAAAACTCTTGGTATTGGTGAGGGAACATCACCAAGGAAAAATCTTGAAGAGGGTACATCTTCATGTGGGAAAGGAGTATCTTGAAGAGGGACATCTTCAAGTGGAAAAAGAAAATCTTGAAGAGGGCATATCTTCAAGTGGTGTAAAGTCTTGGTGTGGATTCATCAAGCGGGAAAATTGTAATCTTGTTACTTGGTTTAGTAAGAGAGTACAATACTCAAGTACGGGTTGGTACTTGAGTCGTGGACGTAGGCTTGCCGAACCACGTTAAAAACCCGAGTTAGCAATCTCTCTCCTTTATCTCTTTACTTTAAAGTAATTAATTTTAAAATTGCATTATTTATTATATTTGCACCAAATTCCCTTTAGGTGTATTGTTGCCTTAATCCGTGAATTTCAACATTATCATCTATTATATTTTTTTATGTGCTCTTTTTTTAATTTTTTTATTGGTTTTATTGTCATTATTTTCAAGTTAGATGAATTCTTCCCCCTGATAATTATGTTTTTTTAAGTTATTATGATTTTTTTTCTTTTATTTATTTCTATTCTTTATTCATCATTAACACAATAATAATAATAATAATAATAATATATTCTTTTTCTTGCTTGCTCTTTTGTTAATGTTTTTGAGTGTTTTTTCTTTCAGGATAATTTGATAATTTTAATTCTTTTTGCAATAATAGCAATAGTCATTTTGTATCTAATATTACTCGAGATAAAAGACAACTCAAAATCAAAAAATAGATAAATTTACCTAGATTATCTACAATTAAAAAACGATACAGGTCACTTTTGTCTCGATTACACTGCTCCTTTTAAACGGCAAACAAGTCATTATTATATGTTTTAATATTTATTGCATATTATCGCCTAAAAATATATAAAGAGGAAAAAAAATGACCTCGGATTTTTTGCAGGAAAAAAATTAATATCAGCATTCTTACATACATTTAATATAATAATATGATAAATAAATCTTATAAAATAAAAAAAAAATGGTTGTGAATTTTAATTTTGTGCTCTTCTGTTCAAGTTTATTTCTTAAAAAAAACAAATTGGATTTTTAATATTTAAGATCTAATATTACCTGGGAAAAAATACAACTCAAAAAAACGAAAGGTAAACAAATTTGACTACATTATCTACAATTAAAAAATATACGAGGCACTTTCTGTTTCGACTACACTGTTCTTTTTTTACGGTAAATAAGTAATTATAGCACGCAAAAAATTTTATTTCTTTTTTTTAAAATGCAATATTTTTATTTATAATGTGTAAGATCTAATATTATTGGGAAAAAGGCAACTCATATTTGTTTTCAAATTTATCTAGGTTATCTACAATTAAAAAAAATATAAAAATCACTTCCCATTTCGATCATACTATATAGTATGTGAGACTAAGTATATGTGTTTAATATTTATTTAATATTATCGCCTAAAATATAGAGAGAGAGAAAACAAATGACCTATGATTTCTTGCAAAATAATAATGGTATTCTTAAATATATTGAATATAATAATATGATGAATAAATCTTATAAAAAAAAACTTTGGCTTTGAATTTAAATTTAAATTTATATTTTAGACTATCTTTTTTTTTCCTTTTAAAAAACGATGACCTTTTTTCACATGTATTTTTTATTTTTTAGTGTCCAAGTCAGTTGTTCTTTTTTAACCGGGTTTTTTTTTAACCAGAGTATCCGTGACAACAAATTTCTAATAAATCATTTCACTTTCTTAGCAAATTTTCTAACAAATTTTATCAAAAAGGTTTTAGTAATAGCAATATTAAATCACATTTTGGTTGAAAAAACCATTTTCAACAAATTTTATTAATTAAAATTATACTAATTAAATGTGAAAATAACAAAATACAATATTTATAAAATTAATTAATTTTCTACGCAAATAAAAAAGCCCAGCAGAGCGGGCAAATCAGCTCGTAAAAATACTAAGATGCTTCTAAAGGCAAGGCTTTTTTTGATCTTTTATAAGGTTAAATTGTTCTTTTATTGTATATAAAACATTGAAAAACCTAAAATATCATTGTCCAATAGCTCAATATTTCTCTAATCTTGGGATAAAAAAATATTTTCACTCTTATGAATTTTGTGAAATGTCAAGAAACACCTTGGTTAACGGTTGTAGGTCGTGTTTGGCACTGCATTTCGAAAGTATTTTTGAAAAAAAATTGAAAATTTTTTATTTTTATTTTTTAGTTTAAATTAAAATATTTTATTATTTTTAGATCGTTTTTATGTGCTGATGTCAAAAATATTTTTTAAAAAAATATTATTTTGACGTATTTATAAATAAAAAATACTTTTAAAAACAACTTCAACCACTAAATCTTGTTGGCTTTAGGTGTAAAAGAGTACTTTTACTATGTTGAAAAATTAGATAAAACACATACATCCTGGACAATGTTTAATGATCATTAGGGAGAGGAAAAAAAACAAAAACCCTCAAATAATGGTTTAGATTTTCTCAATTTAAAAATAAAAAAAGAAGTAATTGCTTTGACAAAACCTATAATAGTCTATATATACAGTGATTTCCCTGAGGTTTAGCTTGTTAAACGCGCAAACAATTCTCAGCCTCATGCGCATTTCAAGTTGCGAGTGCACTGTCTTCTAGTGGTAAAAATGTTCATCCAGCGTTTCACTCGATGCGTTATCTTGTGGTGTATCGCGTGGCCGCACATAGTAAACGAAGTCTTGACGATCGTCGATTAAATTTTTTTTGGCCCTTTTCTATCTCCTACATGTTAAATTACATTTCAAACCCCTATATTTATGGTGGTTTTATTTCAGTCTCTGTGCTTTTTATTATTTTGTATGATCCTTATTTTTATTGTATAAGTTTTGATTTGTTTCAATTATATCCTTCTATTGAAATTGATTATATATTGTGTTTTCATTTCAGTCCTTATTCTTTTAATTTTGGGTTTGCTTTTAAATCCTTTAATAATTTCGATATGAAGTGTTAATTGTTTCAATTTTGTCCTTTGATTCAAATTGATAATATATTTGTTTTTCATTTCAGACATTATATTTTTATTTATATGTGTGTGTGTACGCTCTTAGCTTTGGTTTTAATTTTTATTATTTTACCTTTTGTTGAGGTAGTATTTTTTATTAAAAAAATAGCTCTTAAATTTTAGTTTGTATTTATGATTATTTAAAAATTGATATGTCTTAGTTTTTTTCTCTTTGTTATTTCTTTTAGTTTTTTTATTAATTTTATTTTTAAGTCAAATAATTTTTTTTCAAGCTAATAATTTTTATCTTAATTGTTTTTGTGTGTGCTCTTTTGTAAAAGTTTTTAGGCTTTTTTTATTCTTTGATTTAATTTTGTTTAATTCCATTATAACACAATATTAATAATAATAATAATAATAATAATAATATTTTTAGTTTTTTTTTCTTGCTTCTTCTTTTGAAAATGTTCTTGAGTTTTTTTTCCTTTAGATAATCTAATAATTATTATTGTTTTAGCAATATTAGTAATGATAATTTTAGATATTAAGTTTTGATGTTATTGTTGTTATAATAAGATATGTTGATGTATTTTATTATATCAAATCTTGCATATATAAATGTTATATTTTATTTTTAAACTAGCAAAACCTATTAATTGTTTCAATCCCAACAAGAGCAATCTAACTAG